>APFE030646647.1:1740-18462 GCA_000404065.3 Pinus taeda
GTGCTTCAGAGCCCTAGAAACATAAAAATTTCCAAGTTAATTTTAATTTAAGCGTTGATTTTAATGGCTGTTCTTTAAGACAAAGGTGATGGAGATGAAACTTGATGGTGTATAGACTCGACTCCAATTCTCTAAAAAAAGCACCTAAGATGATTTACGCTATTTTCCTTTTCAATGAATTTTCTAATTAAGAGAGTTGAGAGAATGCAATCTTTCGATAAAAACAACTTTCTTAATAGACAATCAAGGAAACAATTCTCTTTATCTTTTCAAAGCGCACAAAACATGACCACTCTTTACTTCACGAAAAAATTCCTTTCTCTTTCAAAAATGTCAAATGCTACTCTAAAGTAAACTTTGCAAAGGAGAGCTTTTATATTTTCCTATTTAATAAAGCATGTAAAACTAATTTAATCAAAGCAAAATCAAGATCTATGAAAATCTATGAAAACTCACTCAAAAACAAATCAAAGGAAATTTACCTAACTTTCCCTAACAAGTAAATCTAAGAAGCAAAAGCCTACTGATCAGAAGAATTGGCCTGAACTCTTGGATATCGCTTATTTTAGCTACAATATTCAAAAGAGTTCTGCGACACGGTACAGTCCATTTGAGTTGGTGAATGAACAGATGTCGGTTGCACTGCACACCGTTGAGACCACAGGTTTTTTGAGGAGTCCTCATGCGAAGAGGTTCATGAAGGCTTGGGAGGAGACCTTGGAGTTGGAACGGTTTCACTTGCACGATGCTGCAAGGAGGATGAAGAAGTATGCTAATAGGGGAAGACGGGATGTACACTTCAGTGTGGGAGATATGGTGTTTCTCAGGATTACCGGGGAGCAGTTTCAGCCAGCCAAGGGGACGGCCGCCAAACTGACATGGAAGTATGAGGGACCATTTCAGGTGAAGAAGCAAGTGGGGGAGGTTGCTTACAAGCTGGAGCTTCCACACCATATGCACATGAAGCATCTACTTTTTCACGTTAGTCAGTTGAAGAGATGCAGACTTGATTCAGACCATCCAGAGAGAGCTAAATCGCCGAGAGAACCAGCTGAGATAGTGGACAAACCAGTCTTGGAGTTGGAGAATATTTTGAGCTTCAGGACTACAGGGATTGGTTGCCACCAAAAACGGGAGTACCTTGTCATTGGAAGGAAGCACCGGAAGAGGAGAGTTGGGAATCAGAGGACTCAATTTGGAGATGGAAGAGGAAGATTATGAGGTATGAACAGAGGATACTGAGGTGATCGGGATTGTCGAGGGTGACAATGATTTCTAGTGGGGGAGGATGTAACGCCTGTGGTTCATGCGACAGTCGCACGCACCTCTCACCCACGCAAAAATGACTAAGGCATGAAGTGTGAGCGCTCAAACATGTGGAGGCACAATCATAACATGTGCGTGTGGATATGAGAGGACGTTCACACATTTATAGGGCGAGTTGGCAGCTCGCCCCACACATAAATCCGACCAAAGGGTGGATTAAGCGTTGGGCGAGCCGATGGTGAGAAATGCTTAATGACACAACGGCTGGGTGGTTGTATTGCGGATTTGAGGGTCGCCCATGGAGATGGTCGCCACAACAAGTAGGCGTATAAAATTATGGAGGATGCGTTCATTTGGAACCATCAACTTCGCATAGCTCTTCGCACAAGTCTTGGTACGCACAAGAGGTGCGAAGGAGGATGCACTACCGTAGGTCGCATTGGTAGAATGCGACCGTCGAGTCTTGCGACATACGATTGTGCAGCACGCGGGTAGGAGGTCGGGTGGACCGCCCGCCAGGTGAGGGTACACGGGCGAGGTCGCGGTTGGACCACCCGCCCAAGGGGTGAATGCACACGGTGAACGGCGCCCGGTTGAACGATACTTGGTCGGTGAGTCGTGCGGGTGTGCACGGGCATGCCCACCCGTTTGGGCAGACTTGTATTGTGGATTTTGTTGTATATTTGGTTAAGGCAGAGGTGCGACCGCCGTGCGGGTGTGCATGGGCGGGCACCCGCCTTGGGTTATAACGCCGGTGGAGCGATGCTCCCGGCCATTGTATCAAAATATCATATATAATAAAAGAAAGTTTTATCTTGCATATTCTTTATGTTCTTGATATCATTTATCATGCTGTTATAATGGATTCCGCACATTATAATCATAATTGAAGTTTTTATACATGAATGAAGGCGTAGTTCGTAAAGTAGCATAATCATGGAAACGGTTGGTTACTTAGGCAGTGCCGCACCCGATCAACTTAAGAAAAAAAGAGTTGGGGGCGTGACATATTGGGCCGGAAAGCTTGGGCCTAGAGATAGATCAGTATATCCCCAAACCAAGGATCACTTGATAAAATTAGAAATAGAGACTCATCCAAGATTTATGTTTCTAATGTTGAATCGTTGGAGGATGAGGGAAGGTTGGAAAGTAGTTCGAAAAATACGAGAGGTTTCTTTGATTTAGATTTAATGAATTCCAAATCAAATTCCTACACTATAACTATCCACTTCGAATATTTCCCCCCAGCAATTGATGTGATAAAATGTATGTCATAGCGTTGCAATTGGAGATTATTATAGTTTTACGGAAGAGAATATAGTGATGAAACCTCTACACAGCTTGAACGGAAACCAAAGCTAACTTTTCAACATAAGAATATTTTCTTTCTGTATCATTGAGATTATGACTCAAATAATATATTGGATGTTCTATTCCATCTTCTTCTTGGACTACAACCATTCTGATTGTTGTATCTGCAGCAGTGAGATACAGGTAATAGTCTTGTTGATAGTTTGGGGCATAAATTAATGATGCTCTAATCAAGGAATATTTAAGAGCACTAAGGGAAGCTTGCACAGCCTGATCCCAGTGAAAGGGTACCTATTTCTTCAATAGACGAGTAAAACCTTTGGCCATTTCAACATAGTTTGGAATGAACCTCCTCAGAAATTTTGCCTTCCCTTGAAGTTTCTATAATTTTAATAAATTTGAAGGTGGAGGCAAGTCAAGCATTGCCTGAACTTTAGTTGGATCAAATATAATTCCATATTGAGACCATGAATCCACGCAATTGACCAAAGCCAACACAAAACACACACTTGTGCAGATTGAGCCTTATTTTGTAGTGTCGGCACCGCAAGAATATTGCTCTAAGATGTTGCGGGTGATTAGTCCAGTTTCGTGAATGAGCAGGCAAGTCATCAAGATATGGTTGTACAATGTTCTTAATGTCATGGAAGGAATAGTTCATTGCCCTCTGATATGTAGCCCCTGCATTCTTCAAACCAAAAGGTAACTTTCTATACGTGAATGTGCCCCAGGGACAAATAAATGCAATTTTTGACTGATCCTCTGGGTGGATATTGATTTGATTGTAGTCGAAAAATCCATCCATGAACAAAAATATTTCACATCCAGCACATCCGTCAATAATTTGGTCGATGAAGGGTGTAGGATAATTGTCTTTTAGACATGCTTTATTTACATCCCGGTAATCAACACACACTCGAATTGCTCCTTTTTTTTTCATCACGGGAACAATGTTTAATACCCAATCAGTAAGAGGTACAGGGTAAATGAAGCTAGCACGCAAAAGTTTTTCAACCTCTGTCTTAATGGCAGCAACTTTCTTTGGATGTACAAGTCAAAACCATTGTCATACTGGTTTGACATCAAGGTACATTTTAATTTGATGTTCAAAAATTCTTGAATCAATGCCTGGCATCTCCTCGTAAGACCATGCAAATATATCTCTAAATTCACAAAATAGAGCACGGTAAATATCGAGTTCCAAAGGAGAACAGGATTTTCCGACATGAATGTTTTATACTATGTGAATCTTGGTTGAAATGTCGATAGAAATATCTTCTTCTATGATAGAAAAATTACGCTCAGAATCTACCGAATATATTCCAACAGAATTTGAAAAGAAATCTATAATTGAAGGGTGTACTAGCTCATCTGAATAATCTTCACTGGAATCTAGAAGATGGGAACGATGATGATAATATTCCCATGGTTCTTCTCCTATCATCATGGATTGGTTGATTCCTTCGTCTCTAGAATATACATGAGCAAAAGGATCCGAAGAACTACCATATTCAAGCAAACGATCTACCCATTCAATCAGCGAATGTGGATTTGGAAATGTCACAGAAGAAAGAAAAATTGATTGCTATGCAAGCTCGATAGGGCTTAGCAGCATAACCTCATTAAAACTTTCATCTTCAATATTATTGGTGATCCTCTTTAAGTCAGATGAAGTAGAGGATAACATATTACATGTCTCGACTCTTGCAACTTCTGAAATTCCAGATGGTGGAGGAAGTGTAAAAGTACCCATTAAGGAGGGATCTTTGAAAAGACCTACACTAACAGATTGAAGTGAAAGTGGTGGCCCATTAACAAATGGAATGCTTCCCATAAATTGAGAACTAGAGGAAAAAAATGAAATTTGGTCAATAACTATTATTCCACCTTTATGAGGAAATGCAATCATACGAAAGTACGTGGAAATGACAGTAGCCATAGCATAAACCCATGGTCGTCCAAGTAAAATGTTTTAGTAAATGGGTCCATCAACCACCTCAACTTCAACAATTATTGTTTTTCCCCCAAGATCTAATTGCAAATTATTCAAAATCCATATGAAGTATATGTTCTTCCATCAAAATCTTTCAATGTGGTTGGTGATCTTGACAACATAGGTGACCCCAGTGTTTTCCAATAGCTCATTGACATAATATAGGTAGAAGCTCCCTCATCTATGATAGTTCGATGAATATTTTTATTGAGAGCTTTAATCTGAATTAGAAAAGCTAATTGGGTTGGAAACTGTGGTGCATATCCTAAGTGATTAAAAACCACAAGATTGGAATCCATTGGATCTACTCCACCTATTGCGGACAGTAAAGCCTGCTTCTAGGAGGGGAAATTTTGCAACACCTCAAGTGTCGATATAGAAAAAGGAGACTGAGAAAGATCCTCTATTATGTTGTAATTTTGAGCAGCTCAAGCTTGAGGATTAAATGTTGATTTGTGCACAACTCCCTTTGGTGGCTTTATTGTTAACTCTGGTGCAATGGGTAGTGGAATATTTTCCAATGTGGTCAAAGTTGAAGAACCAGGTTGATCAGTGGCCTAATTATTTGATGATGATGGTGGATTACCATAATCTTTACTACATGTCTGAACCAAAATTTCATCTTTAGGTTTTGATATGGGTAACATTAATACCTGGGATGTGGAAGCATTTTCTGTTGCAACCATATTGGCACCCAGGGTTGGAAACAGATCTGTCAACACTTCGGATGTGGTAGAAGTTTTTAAAAGCTTAGGAACTTCCGAGCGGTGAGGAAAATCTCTTGTAAGGTGCTCATCATTACATATCAGACATGGATAACGAGGTTTCTTTCCTGAATTAGAGGAATCAGATGATTTCTCTTGAGGAGGGTTTTTAGTTTTCTTTTTCCTTTTCCCTTTCTTCTTGCTTCCTGGTTGCTTTTGATTCTTACCTTTGTCAGATGACATGGCATTAATCTCAGAAGTGGGAATCTCAGATGCATTTACAGTTTGATTTAAAATGGCAAGCAATTGACCAGATGGTTTACTTGCCATTTGCGTGCTTGAGGAACCGATCACACCATCACCGGCATGAAAGTCCCTACTCGATGATGGTGATGGAATGGATTGATTTAGGTGTGGTGCATGTGGAATTTTGTCATAGAGCATGCCAGATTGTGTGTAAATTAAATCCAAGTATTGGGCACAAGAAATTACTTAATCTTCTATAACAACTCCACCTTTAGCCACATCCTCGGTGATTGATGGAAATAAGGACTTAAAGAACCACTCAGCTAGAAGCTGATAAGGAACATAGGTTTTAAGCATTCGACGATGATGATGCCACTCATGAATATGATCTGATATGTGAGTAGAATTCGTTTTTTTAAAGTTGGTCAAAATTTCTGTTCCAGTTTCATATCTGATGGGTAACTAGAAGTGGGTCAAAAAGGTAGTGGCTAAATTGGTAAAATTATTGAAAGAAGCTCTCGGCAATTCAATGTACCACTTAGCAGCTGAACCAGTGAGCGTTCTTTGGAAAAGAGTCTTACCGAATCATCATTCAAGGAGTTCGAAGGACACCATAAATGAAAAGTCATGATGTGATTTGACGGGTCTTCTCTAGGATTTCCATTAAACTTTGGAATATCGGAAGGCAAATTATGAGGAATTACCGGCCACCATGGTGCATATAAAATTGGATCATTGGTAAGCTGGTTCAAATCTAGTAATTCTAAAGTTGCCACAAATGGAAACTACCGATTAAAATCAGGTTGAGCATATCTGGGATAAGATGGAATTGCCTGTGCCATAGGCCTTTGTATACCCGCATAAGTCAGATATCCTTGATGGGGTGGTGGGACATATCTGGTATGGATTAAAACTAGGTTTACCTTGCAATTATTCGTAATCGGGTTTGGCTTGTTACACAGGGCCCTGATATGCTTGATATTGTCCTTGCCCAGGTTGTGCTTGAAAAGCAGGCCCATACTGAGGTTGGACATTTTGAAAAGGAGGTTGTTGATACAATGACTGCCAAGGTTGTTGGGGTATTGGTTGTGAAGTTTGATATTTCCCCCCAATGCCAATTTGACCAAGCTGAGGATAAACTAAACCAGTAGCAACTTGAGTCGCTCGAGATAATGGCACACTAACCTGAGGTAATTGTACCCCGGAAACAAGCGGTTGTTTTATAACAGCCTGAGAAGGTTGGGTTTCATGACTCGAAACTTGTGGTTGCGAGGTAGTAGAACTAACTTGTACAAGTTGAGATACAACAGGTTGAGCTTGTATATGTGGTTCCATAGCTATGGCAAGTATAGTCAAACTAATTAGCTCATTCTGCATAGGTTGTGTTGGATACACAAGCCTTGGTTATAGTTGCATAGTTGGCTACCACTGACATACTCCCATTTCAGGTTGACCTGTATACGGCGGGACATAACCATAGGGTTGTCCTCCTTGATAGGGAGGATGTGGTGAATAGGCATATTGTTGACCATATGGTGGAATTCCAATGTTAATAGGATATATGGGTCTTTGTTCACTGAATTGCCTAATTTGATATTGGTAAGCAGGATCAAACTGTTGTCCTTGATAAGAAGAAACAGGTAAAATTCCTGATGATGACATGGGTGATGACCATGGCAAAGAAGAAACACCTGAGTGGATACTAGACATAGACTGGAAACCAGCCTGGATGGACGACTGTCCATATAAATGTGACTCATGTGTGGTAGGAAACATCGAAGAAGTAGCAGAAAAGGAGTCTGTCGCAGCTGCATCAAATGAAGCAATCTGGGATGTTTGCGGTTGTTCTGCCATGGTTAACTGACCCAAAAGTTGGCCTAATGACTCAAGTGGTATTTCAGAGGCAGTAGTAAGGAGCAATAGAATGAGGAGGAGATTGAGAATAAAGATATAAACCAGGTCAAAAATGATGTGGAGTCCCGAGGGTAGAATCTTCCTCAACTTATTCCTCTATAGAAATCAATCCAGGTGGAAGGATTTCACCATCAGGTCTATAATAGACTTCTGGTGTTAAAGACAAAGTTTCAGGAATTACAGATGACTGAGGTATTTCAGTAACAACTTTGAAATGTTCAAGGTCAAAGTCCAGATGTTCTGGTAAAAGAAATTCAATTTCAAGTGAAGGTTCATGAACAACTTCTGGTTTAGAAATGTCTTTGGTTTCAACTACTATAGGTTTTGGATCAAATTCCAATTGAATCGGTTCAAGTTCTAAAGTAATTCCTGGTTTATTAACTTCAATTTGTCGATCAACTTCAGTTCCTTTTTCACTTGTTTCCGTTATAGTTTCCTCAGGTAGTTGAGTAACTTCTTCTTGTGTAACAGATGTCCCAGAAATGGTTGGAGTAACTGGAGGCTCAATACTAGTTGTGATAGGTGGCTCTAGTAATTCAGATGAAGTACCAGAAACTCTTGATGTACCAGACTCATTTTGACGAGTACATCTTGACCGAATAGGAGTCACTTCTAGTGGCAAGGGCAGTTTGCTCGTAACTCTCCTCGAACGATGAAGTGGAGGTTGATTTTCCTCCATAATTGCTAATTGTTTCTATCAACCTAAACTCAAATAATGAATCAGGATGTTATTCGTGGTCAATTAACTTTTACAACACTAGAACACAACTTTGCTTTTTCATTTTTAAAGAGTCGAGAAAAAACAAAAGATGAGTCTAGTCGCTTTCGATGTTTAATGAGCCTGAAAGGACAAGTGCTCAGATGAACCTTTTCTTTTAAGGAGTCAACAATGAACAAAAGTGACTAGTCTGGAGATTCTTGACAAGAGGGTTTACCAAACTAATCACAAAACTGCAATATACACCTTGGTGATAAATGAAGGAGAAATTACCAAGGATTTAACGTATGGCAGTCAATCTTCCCGAATGTTGTGTTCGGTGCATTGTGATCGGTACGGCGGTAGAATCAGCTTCCTAGGGATAAATGATTTCAACTTATTAGGGTCTCCCACTATATACTCGATGGTGCTTGGGGCACAAGTTCGTACTAGTACTTATTGAATCAGAGAGGAGGAATAACCCAACCTCAATGAAATCGACAGCCACTAGGTTTTAAGACGCTGTAACATGTCTCTAGCTTAGACCTATAGATATTTTCATTAAGTTCCAATGTGTTATTATGTTAATTGATGTAAATTTTAGGTTGATTGTGCTTAAAATTTTCCTTTGAGGGTTCACCACGAGATGTTTTTCGAAATTCCTAAGAACGCAACTAGAATGAGAAGCACTCTTTCCATTTGTTTTCAACAATGAAAATCCTAGCTATGAGGGATAGACCATACAAGTACTTTTTGCACAAACAAAAAATAGCATAAACTAATGAAATTCCCTAAACCATTCCTTTTGAACACACAAACTCAAACTCTAAAATGCAAATTGCATTCATTTCTTTTCCTTTTCAGTTCCTCTTAATGTGAATGATGCAATAAGAAAAACTAACGCATAAACGATTCAAAATTATTTTCACAAAAATGTCGATTTATGACAATTTCTTTTAAAGGGAAAGGAAGACTATACGACACTTTCGACTTTAAATAAATGAAGATTTTCAACACTCTAAATGAAAATATAAATCAAATGCGCAAATAGATCAATCAATTATTTATGAAGGAAGATTTTACGACACTTCGTTTTCGACAAAAGAATCGATCAAAACTATCTTTCGACAATGGATTTCAAATGATAAAATAAATACATAAAAAACATCCAACAATCCTGTCTAAATCGGGTCGAAATGAGGAAACAAAAAATGTTCACAGAGACAAGACTCCATTTACATTCAACAAGCAATTCAAACTACTGAAAATTCACAAAAGTTTTCAGTTCCTAGATGGGAAAACTGACCCTAAAAGGATCAGCACAGGCAACAGTTAGAGACAGTGTGCTGAATCACATTGTATCTAAGCAAGAAGTGCACTGCAACGCACTATGTCAGTCACAGAAGTGCACTGACTACTGAAGGCAACTTTAGGCTCAAATTTGACCCAATTTTCAGTGAATTTGGACTTGAATTCAATAAATGACAAAAGATACAATATGTCGAAGTGATTTAAGAGATTTATAAGCTACTACAAGGGATAGGATCGATCCCCAGTGGAGTAGCCAATTTGTTTTGGGAAAATTTAGTGTTTCTACAAATGCCTAACCCTCTAGACCTAGTAGCTAGTCTAGAAACAATGGACAAAGTAATTCGTTGCTTTTCCTATAATCAACAGATAAGATAAGGAGGAAAAGAAACCAACCTGTAACTTTCGCTTGCTCCCTCTCTCCTTTGACCGATTCTGTCACTCCCTTCTGTACTTAACTCACTTGGAAAGTACCTACACATAAGCCGAGACAGAAACCCATCAAAGCATACAATAAATATCTATTAATTAAACGTATCATAGAATCCCGAATACGATATACATCATATAAACAAATGAATGGAAAAAGATTTGAATTCTTTATTGATAAAAGGAAATATTACAACCCATGAATGTTCATGCTCAATTCAGTATCTTCCTTCCAGTTTCAATCCCTTCTCTCCTCATGAAGCAATAATTCGACATCATTACAATACTCTTACTAATCTTATTCAAACAGCATTTCCTTAGCTCACGAAATTCCAACCTAGACCAGCCTTTGAATGCTTGGTCAATTTATAGCTAAATGGAGGAGGTTAAGCCATTAATGGCCATCATGAATGCTCTGCCATATTTGGGAAGTGGTTCCAAGGAGGAAGGGATAATGGATTAAGGTTCATTCATCCTCTTCCTCATCCAAATGTGATCTCAACCAACTTGGAAACTTCCATAAGTATCCATTGGATTAAGAATCCAATGGATTCATTTAAAAAATTCGTTGAATCTCGCTCAGCGTAGGTGTAACAAAGGCAAAGTGTGCTACAGCACACCTAGTCAATGCAGTTCCTGCATTGTAATGCAACCTCATAGAAGGCTACCTACAATAATATCCTTAGGGGCATTTTTTGGATGAATGGTGTCATGGAAACTCTTGGAAGGCAAGCATGATGTAGGTTGACCTCATTAGGGAGTGAAAACAACTGAATTAGAGTTTGATGGACCCTAAAAATACGGATCTGGAAGTCAGGATTCATGTGCCCAAATTGACTTGTAACAGTTGCCCCCTAAAGCATGAAGTCGAAAATAAACATGTCGAGTGAGATGCTTTACCATTCGGAGAGAAGGTTTGGAAGTGGAAGGTGACCTGCATCAATTACAATACAAATATCATGATAATATGATTTTTTTCTCACGAACTAGCTAAGGGAAGTTATACCCATGCTCAACTTATAAACTTTCATTACATGTACAAATATAGTCGTCTACAGATATAGACCCATGAATGGATGACCATGAATGTAAGGCCATTTGTACATCTGATATAGTACTCCTAAAAATATATCGCAGCCCAGATGGATGAAATTGGATCCAGGGTCTTCAATCTCGTCCAATCTTTCACTCAAGTACAAGTCCCGAATGTGAGAAGACAGATCAGTCGGATCACATAATTGAACAAGGAACCGTAGAAGATTCATCTGTTTCCACATGTTGGATAACTTGAAATACTTGAGTAACCCACAATTTCTTAGGGCCTCGATCTGCAAAACTAGAGATTCTGGGTTCAATCCCTAGCGGAGTCACCAATTTGTTTTGTGCAAATTTATTGTTTCTACAAACACCTAACCCTCTAGACCTACAGAAAAATTAATTCATTGCTTTTCCTAATCAATAGATAAGAGAAGGAGGAAAAGAAACCAACCTGTAACTTTCACTTTCTCCCTCTCTTCTTTGACCAATTCCGTCGCTCCTTTCCATACTTAACTCGCTTGGAAAGTACCTGCACACATGCTGAAACAGAAACCCATCAGAACATCCAATAAAGACTTGTCAATTAAACATATCATAGAATCCAGAATAAGATATACATCATATAAACACATGAATAGAAAAAGCTTTGAATTCTTTATTGGTAAAAGGAAAGACTACAACCGATGAATGTTCATGCTTGATTCAGTGTCTTCCTTCCAGTTTCAATCCCTTCTCTCCTCATGAAGCAACAATTTGACATCATTACAATACTCTTACTAATCTCATTCAAACAACATTTCCTTAGCTCAAGAAATTCCAACCTAGACCAGCCTTTGAATGCTTGGTCAATTTATAGCTGAATGGAGGAGGTTAAGCCATTAATGGCCCTCATGAATGTTCTGCCAAAATTGGGAGGTGGTTCCATGGAGGAAGGGATAATGGATTGAGGCTCATTCATCCTCTTACCCATCCAAATGCGAGCTCAATGAATCTGTAAGCTTCTAGAAGTATCCATTGGATGAGGAATCCAATGGATTCATTTAAAAAATTTGATGAATCTCGCTCAGAACAGGTGAAACAAAGGCTAACTATGCTGCAGTGCACCCAAACAATGTAGTTTCTACATTGCAATGCAGCCTAATAGAAGGCTACCTGCGTTGATCTCCTTAGGGGCATTTTTTGGATGAATGGTGTCATGGAAACTCTTTGAAGGAAAGCATGATGTAGGTTGACCTCATTAGGCAATGAAAACAACTGAATTAGAGTTTGATGGACCCTAAAAATACGGATGAAGTCGGGATTGATGTGTCCAAATTGACCTATAACAGAGTTATAGAATTGGCTAAGTGTTGGCTAAGAGCTAGCTTGTGAGATGAGAGATTTGAGCATACTTGTGCGGAATTGTTCTAGTGAGAACAAGCTTTGTATCGTCACTCATATTTCTAATATATGCAATACAAGTAGTGGGGTTTTGAGCTGTGGATTTCCACAGGAAAACTTATTGTGTTACGTTCCATTTATTTTTCTTCTTGTTGTTCATATTGTTTTCATCGATCTATTGGCTTCTGTTGGTTGAAAGTAGAAGTAGATTCTCGTCTTGTGCTTTAGTACATTGCATGACCTTGTGAATCTATAGGATTTTCTACAAAAACATCCTAATTTATATCTATGATGATGTAAACACTCTAATTAGAATTATAGGAAATTAAAAGCATTACGTAAAATAACAACCATGGGAAAATGTTAACTCTCAACTTGGAAATTCTCCTATAATGTGTATTCTATCTCATATACTATATCGTAATGTAGTTTTTAGTGACATTAGATTGTTAATCTTGCCAAAAAATTATTAGTTACATCATTAAAACAAAAAATTATTGAAATTTGTAATTCACTTTAAATATTAATGCAAGGTTGTACAAACTTCAATTGGTACTATGCATTATATATGAAAACTACAAAGGTTAAGATATTAAGATGTAAAATTTTGAAGAGTACTAATTTATTATAATGTAATGACGAAAATAAGTAACCATCCATACGTATTAGAAATGAATAAAAATTAAATTCATTTAGAGCACAAGTTAGAGTAACGATTCTAATTTCCTTATGTTCATTTAAATCTTTGAAATTAACCAATGTTGGTGAGAGGAAAATAGAGAAGGAGTCTTTGATTTGATCAAATTGATTCGGGGAGTGAATGAGGCCAGGGGCTCTGATACAAATAGCATCTCTCTCTCTCTCTCTCTCTCTCTCTCTCTCTCTCTCTCTCTCTGTGTGTGTGTGTGTGTGTGTGTGTGTGTGCCCTAGTGAAAATTCCATGTAATTAAAGTTAAAAACAATAACCACGGTTGATGGGACACTTATTCCAAGCTAAATGTTAGGAAAGACATCCTAGGGGTGTTCAATTGGTTGTTTATGGCTAAGAAAATTGGCAAAGGCATTGTCTAAGGCTTTGGAAAGGAAAAATGGTATTGTTGGCACATTTATCTATGAAAATAATGGATATTAGGAGCAAGGGAGGTGAAAGGTCACAGGTTGCATGTGAGGAGGAACATGAAGGAAAATAATGGAAAATGAAGAAAATAGAGGCCTCATTCATAGAAAGGCTTCTGAGGATCAGTTGGTAACCTTTTGGCAGTTGAGTTTTGGATCTCTCTCATTATTCTTTCTATCTCTCTCATACAATTTGACACTTAGAGTTTTCTTGGATCATTTTGGCATTAGAGCAAGAAAGACAAAGAAGGCAAGAGGAAGCAAAGATCAAATAGGAAAAGGAAGGATCAAGCAACTACAACAAGCTTCATTGCAGGTATCAACTTGCATGTGCAATTTCCTTGCTAGAGTTGGCATGCATGGCATTGCATGTGGTTCTTTTCTATCATGGCATGATTTTTTCCAGGTGTAACCATGTTTTCAGCCTAGCCTTTCCATTTTCGGATAGCCATGGTGTGATGAGGTTCTAATGTTTTGGTTGATATGGATTGTTGGATGGATTCAAATATGAGTGAAGTGGATCTTCGAAATGATAGAACACATGTCTTAGTAACCCTTGATTCAGAATGTGGGTTGTCATAAAGCCAGATTTTGTGTTGCCTCGGATGGCCTAGGAATCCTTGTGGGTGAATGTCGGGATATATGGTAAAACCTAGATGTGGTTTTCTCTCTATTGGGCCTAGTAAGTGTTAGGCCCCTACACTAGTAGTATAGGGTTAGGCCCCTATACTACTAGTGTAGGGGCCTAACAGTAAGCCTGGGTTGGGATATGTAGAAAATCTTGGAGAGTGGGTCTCAATTAGAGCCTAGTGATTCAGGTTAGGATTGCAGTAAAGCCTAAGAGACTAGGAGACAGGAAAATTCCTCACGGTGTAGGTGGAGAAACCTAGTGGCACCCATGCTTTTTGGGCTTAGTGATTGGGTGGAGATCATAGTAAATCATGTTATGAGGTGTTCATTGTGTTGGCCTAGCAATCCAGGATGGATTATGGTAAAGCCTGATTTTTGTTGATGGGGGTGAGGTGGTTTAGCCTCAGTATGCCCTGGTTGGTTCTTTTGGTTTGAGTCCCACATACATGCTTGGAATATGGCACGAGGGTGAATGGCTGAAGAAAGATTTGGCTCAGTCATTCTATGGTCGAGTGGAACATGGTAGTCCCATCTCTAGTTGGTTTAATGCATTCATTAATGAGAAATCCATTCTCTTGATTTCTATGTGCAATGTATTGATGTATATGTGGATTTTGATGGCTGATATGTTTATGGTAATTATGTTCCTATTATGTTGGTTATATGTATATTTTATGACAACAACTATGTATGGATCTCAACATGTTTTCACTTGTAAATGAATGGATAGTGTATCTATGGCCTAATAGATGATAATGAAGGAAATGAAATGTGGGAACGATCGTTCATAGTGATTCTAAGATAAGTATGAGATCCCTACACTTAATTCTATTGTTTACACCTGTAGGTTACATGTTGATGATATGTTTGTTGAAATCCCTGGCATGGCTAGTAGGGGTTTGGTTATGGTCCTATTCATCTTATAACTTTTGCATCATTGGTTCCCTATATTTTTAATGATTTCAAGCTATCACTCCATTCTGGGCAGTGGCTTGGGCTCTAGGAGTGAAAAAGTGGCTTAAATCTCGGGGTTGCTAGCACAGAACTAGCAATTTTTGTCTCTAGTCACTGGAAGGTGATTCTGTGAGAGCGACTTTAGGTTGTTGGTCGCTCCCTTGCCCATAGAATGAGAGCGACTATGGCCTAAGAGATCCAGAATAGCAATGGGACCTAGGGACAAGTTGTCTGGGTGGTTGAATTGTCTCCTGAGGGTTCTATTGATGATGTTGGATGACTGTGTGTGATGTTTCCATCAATTCCACTTCCTTAAAGTCACATAGGAGGTCGAATATGATCATAATAGCCTCTCGTCTCATGTTTACTCGGTTGGCATGGTTACTTGGGTGGATGTGGGAGGAGGGTATTACAGAGTGGTATAAGAGGATGGTTCAACCCTCAAACTAGATGGGCAGTGTGTGTTGGTCATGCATGTATGTCAGTTGCATGTGTCTCTATTACACTTGCATTTCATATGCTTGTTGCATTGGCTTGATGATTGATTATGGTTGTAGCATGGTTGTTATGGAGAACTTGATATTGATTTCGTGAAATGTACTTGACATGAGTATGTGACTGTTTCATATGGATTATATGTCACTTACATCTTGATTTTATTTTTCCTACTTACGTCCTTGTATGTTAGGCTACATTCTTGTAACTTTGATTACATGTATCAGCCTTGTAGGTTGATTACAAGAATTCATCGCTTATGCTCGACTCCATGTGTCTATGTGTATGTGTAGTTGATTTTCCATTACTTATGCATGTTGATGGTTATATGTGGCAATGTGTATAATGGAGTAATGGTTGTTTTCATGCATGAGGTCATAGCATGCATTGTGTATATGGCATTGTGTTGATGACCACACCCTAACCAGAGATATGTTTATGTGTTGATACATTTATTTGCATATGTCTGTATGATGTTATGATTATGGTATATATGTATCATGTTGATTTGGTGATCTTGCATACAATATATCCTCCCCGAGCTATACTAAGGTATGTTGATTTATTGTGATTTAGTTTATCTGAAATATTATGCATTGCAGGAAAGAGATCAAATGTCTAGCAAGATGGTTGACTACAAAGACTCTCCCTATGAATCTGAAGAGTAGTATAGTGTTGGAAATCCTTTAGATTTGGTAGTTACATTGAGAAGCTTGAAGGAAGAGATAAGGATTTGTAAAGCAGATAATGACTGAATCATATAGGCACAAGAGAAACAAGAAAAGCTTAATGATATACTTCTTTAGAGTTTGTCGGAATTACAGTGACAATGGTCGCTTCGGATTAACCATGGACAGGAGGATAGAACTAATGGGGCATATGGAAGTAGGTCTCCCGATAGACACAAGTCACATAGTTCTGACACAGTGATATATTGTTATAGACATTTTTGGGCACTTAAACCCGAATCACAAATTTCCATAAACTGAGGGCTCTTAAGTCCCTAAAAGGGTTGCTTCACAGCCTAAAGGAATAAGGTCAATTGATTACATCATCTCCCAGAAGTTATCCACTGAAAACTGCTCAAATGGTCAAAACTGGACCATACTGAAAGCTCCATGCATAGGGTGTGATGCATATTGTTTTTCTCCTCTGTAGGGTGCAATGGTCGAGAATGGACAAATGGCAGGGACCAAAATGCGAGGTGGAAGATCATGGAATCTTCCAGAAGCTTCCCCTCT
>APFE030646656.1:0-14086 GCA_000404065.3 Pinus taeda
ATGGTGTTCATGACGAATTCCATGTGGGAGATACAATGGATAAGTGAAATAGATTGAAATATAAATAGAGATGATATTTTTTATTGTTAGTGAAATTTATGTATTTGATTGTTGGTTATGTAAGTAGAGGTAGGTAAAATATATTAAAATATAAATAGTTAAGTTTTATTAGTCCCTACCTCGTCAAGGACTATAAAATTTACGTCACAGTCAAGTTCCATTGACTGTACATTAATTGGTTGTGTGTTCGCAATTTTAATCAAGTTTTGGGAAATTGCTCAATATTTCTATTTTTGCATAAATTAAAAAATAATTTTCAAATTTAGAGTAAATGTTATTTCTAATTTACAATTAGTTGAGGAAGCTCTGATGGGACATAATTCCCCAGATGGAGGGTGTTTTATCTTCATTTTTCCCCAATGTCTAACAATTGATTTAAAACTTAAAATAAAAGTTATTTTGTGAGTGCCCATTATGAGGTGAGTGCTCTAACACTGTCAATTTTATCTTATTTATCTACTCAATGATGTGAAAATTGATCCAATTTTGGGACATTATTATGTTTGTGTCTATTTAAGAATGTTAGTAATGATGTGGTTGCAGGTTGTTTTCATAAGCAGGGGGTTTGAACAAATGTCGAATTAATATTATTATGTTTCCTTATGTGGAGCGAAAGGTATGCGTGGGAGAGTTAGGGTCCTTTCCATAGTAAGTATTATGATACCGCTAAACGATGTGGTAATTGATATGGTTTCATTGTGCAAAACGTTATATCTAGAGGATAAAGTATGTACAGGAGAACTGGGGTCTTGGGGATGATAATTAAAATATGTTTTCAATCCTTGTGAAGAATAATTCTTGTGAAATAAAATGAATGTGTGGAAGGATTTTTGTTTTTAATTAATATTGAGGAACATTTTTTGAAACTTCAGAAGTAGTTGTACAAAGGTGGTTGTGCAAAGCTAGTTATTGACACAATTGCAGGACATTGTTATGATAATGTTTATTTCAATGATGTGAGAATTCCTGTAGTTGTAGATTGTTTGCATAGGCCCCAAAGGGGATTGAACAATTTCAAATTAATATTATCATGTTTCATTGTGCGGAGTATAGAGTATGTGCAGGAATGTTGGGGTCCTTTGCATAGTGAGTGTTGGGATTGTTTTGTGAAACATTTATTGTGTAGAGGATGAAGTATGTGTGGGAAAATTGAGGTATTTTGCATAGATGGGGGTGCTAAAGAAACTTTGTTCTAAATCCAAGTGAAAAAAAGAGTGTAGTGCGGTAAAAAGGAATTTCATGAAGGCTTAGTGTTTTATTATTATTATTTAGGATAATTTTGGGAAATTATGGAAGTAGTTGTACGAAAGTGGTTGTGCAAAGCTACATGTTCAGAGGTATCATGTGCAAGAGTTTTGAATTTCAATGATTGATCAAAGGGTGTTATTGAAACCATAAGTAGTTGTGCTAACGGGGTTATGCTGAGGTGGTTATGCGTGTATGGTTGTTATTTGAAAACCTTTTTCAAATTTTACTAAGATAATAAGTATGCAAATCCTTTCTTTTATTCTTATTTAGGGGCATACTGCAAAGTAGTTGTGTGAACAAAGTTTTTTGTATACGGTTGTGCATTTGCGAAAGTTATATGGAGCATAAACACATGTGCAAAATTTGTGTGGAATGAGGGAAGTGTAGAGGGCTATTTTAATTGTAATGTGTTTTGAAATTAGTTTTATTGTTAATAGATTCTACGGATGCAAAAGTGCATATAAGAAAATCTCTAAATATTACTGCACACAATGGACTATGTTGTTTGGAGGTAGTGTGTACGGAGAATAAATGCTTCCTATGCATGATATGGACCCGCGTTTATTAATATCAGTTTCAAATGTGAATGATTGATGGAAGGAAATTGTTGAGTCTTGAGGTTTCTGTGCGTGAGATATTTTTACACATAAATGATTTTTCTTTGCGGTTTCGGCATATGAATTTGTGTTATGTTGAAAGTGTATGGAATTCATGTTTTTATATTTGATGTTTTGGTGCTTATGTGGTTTTCTTAATGCACGAAAAGGTGTGTAGTCGATGAATTGAATGTAGAGATGGTTTTCCTACAACTTTATTTTATATTAATTAAAGGATAGACATTGGGACAATGAAAAACATGTATGGATATTTTATCTTTGTAGTGTGTTTCAGGTGCAAAATAGTGGTAGGTGGTGGCTAATGATGGTGTTTCACCTATGCCTAAGGCTCCAAAATTAGTGTAGCAAATATTTTGGAGGGTGTTTGTCTCATTTTCAACATTAGGATAGGAGAATCTTGCTCTGGCAATTTCTAAGAGCTTCTGACATGTTCTCAGATCTTCATCCAAACCATTTGAATTTTCCCTACTATCAATTGTTTCAAAGGGAATTGTCTCAGAAACATTGATGATGGTATCACATTAACCATTCTCCATGTCAAAAGTATGAAACATGGCACCATTAGTTATATTGGATGAATCTCTAATGTCTAGATCCCCTATTGTTATTTTATCATTAAGATTAAACTTGGATGAAACAAAATCATCGAAACCATTTTCCCTATCTGAATCTTTTGATTCCTTATCTTGAAGGTCCAAATATGACATGACTAACCCATATGAACCTGGACCCACAAGAGATATAATTTCATTTGGATATGCCTTTATTGAAGTTGAAAATACAGATAAATCATCTGAAGGAGTAGTCGGTAGGGAATTTCTTTGTCAAGATGGATATGTATCCCATTGTACCCCTGTAACTTGAGCACATGTATCTCCTATGGAGGATTTCCTTAAAAAAATTTATGTTTGAACAACACTGGTTCCATTAGGACTATATTTACTAGTAACCTGTGATATAGGTGGCCCCATCCCTTCACTAATAAGAGGTGGTTTGGATTCTCCCTTATTTTTAACAATCATAGGTTCATTTTCTAAGGTAAAGATAGTTTCCATTGCCTTGTACATTTTCTCCAACTCGTTTTGTTTCAGAATAGGAACAACAAAATTAAATATCATAGAAATATATATATCTAAACTTAAATGTTTTTCTGGACTTGCAACAATTACTTGTTATTTCAAGGGAAATTCAACCAAGGTGGCCCCTTCATCTACAAGGTAACAGGTAAAAAAGGATAAATGGTAAGCTACAAACACTGCATATTGAACATGTTTAACTTTGTTCAACTGATCACAACTTGTACCCATAAGCAAAACATGTAAATACAAGAGAAAATCAAGTCCTATAAATTATGACTTCAAGAAAAGAGCATATAACTTAAGATAAATATGTCACCTAGTTTGGAGATAGTCAACCACTTGAGATACTTTCAAAATGAAATTTTTATAACCTCATTACCTTGTTGGAAATATTTCATAGAGAATATTAGATTGATTTCAAGGCTCCAACCTCCATCTGTGAATTATATTATCATAGAATAGATAATAGAAGATAGAATTTCAATGCATATTAAGCATAAATATAATATTTATTTTAATGAGAATGAATCTATTAAGAATACAAAATGAATCCTAGACAGTTTGCCACCCTTAGAATCACCAGCCTAAGTTGGCAAACAAGTTTCCAGTTTGTATTAGAAATGTAGATTTATTGTTTCACATCACAATCTATAGGATAGAGCACTAATCAAGATGAGAAACATTTCCTACATAAATAAAAAATAAAGTTGTAAAATACCTAGTTGAACAGGTAGAGAGGGTCCACATGGCCTCCCCACACAAACAGGCATTTGAGGAGGGTTGGGGCCCCTATTTATCAATTATTTTCCACCCATATCTCTACAAAAGTACTTGAAACCCCATTTCATCTCATTTTTCAGTTTCATATTTTGGAGAGTAGATTTGGACATAAAAAATGAGAAGAACTCAAGGTGGACAAGTTTGGTAGAACAACACTGAGAAACAACTTTGGCAAGTAGATTTCAAGGGATGAACTCAGAACAAAGTTTTTTCCATAATAACAACACCCAAAACTCTTATTTGTTCTTCTATTTCTTAATCTCCTATACTCATTCGATGGAATCTCATTCATCATCTTGGGGAGGCTATGATCATAGAAATCATGGTGGAAGAATTAGTGAAGCGAGAGGAGATGGTGAGGAAAGAAACAAAAATTTCCCATTGATTTCCCTCTATGGAAGTGTGTCATAGAAAGATAGAGAAAAAAAGAGAAATAAGGTGGAAATTACTTATGGAATTGCATAAGTGCAAGAAAAAGTTTGGATTCATATTCAAGGGTTATATCCCTTATGCTTTGGATTCCTAACAATGTGGTTTTGTAATCTATCACCCCAAAGATTGAGCCACAATTTCAAAAGAAGCATGATGAAGCACAGATAGCTAGGGAAGAAAGGAGGAGAAATATGCATGTTATTGTATTTTAAATAAAGGGGAAGCACATTCCCTCAACTGTTGAGGAAGCCTAGAAGAGATTAGACACCAAACTCTTGGAAATAATGTTTGATTGTGGTATGATGGAAGAAACATATAGTCGAGTTTCCCTTGCCGTACATGCATGTGGTATTCCATTTATAGATTATTTTGTCTCTGTATTGGAAATTCATGTTTAGAGTGGCGAATGAAGCACCCATCGGTTACAAAAAAAAAATTGAAAAAGTATGCAACACCATTCTGTAGAAGGAGAAGATGTTCTGGACTAATACAACAAACCAACCATCAATAAATTCAATAGTATGTCTCCTTTAGATCCATACTTCTTTAGAGAAATAAATTCTTCAAATGGGGAGAAATGCATTGAATGCATGGCTAAGATTTAAAAAAGTGTTTGATATTTCAAATCATGGCTACAATATTTGAATATGGATATTGATGCTATACAAAAAAAATGTGTACCCAAACAAATCCCATACAACCAGATGTAAGTGTCTACATCTCACAAAATGAAAAACATGTGATTTTTCCAAAATGATAAAAAATTTAAAAGTAACTAGACAAAGATAAATATGTGTGATAAACTTGTACAAAGCTTATGCCATAAAGACCTATTAAATCAATATTTTTGAGGCCTTTTGAAAAAAAATTAACAATTACTTTGGGGGAGATTTTCCCTGAATTTGTGTAGGGCATATTTTTAATTGTACCTTACAATGCAAATACAAATACAATACAATACAATCATATTTCAATCATATTTCGTGTGTACAATACAAAAGATGTGCGAAAAATTATATACCCCAAGCCCAATAAGTTTGTATGGTGACTTTGCTTCAAACGTCATGAAAGTTATCACATACACTGCAAGTTCATGTAAAGAAATTTATACAAGCATTGAGTAGTTATGACCATATGTTTGGGACACCATGTGCAGCTCATAGTTTGAATCTTGATTTCAAAGCTATTATTTTTAAATTTGCAGAAATGAAAAACATTACGATAAAGCAAAACAGATATAATTTTTTATTACAAAGGACCAACATGCATAAACACTGTGTACACAATTTCCCAAGCTCCAACTTTGTAATATTGGAGAAAATATACTTGCATCACACCATGTCTTGATTTTCTTATGTGGCAATGGGGTTGCTTTGTCCTTTATGGAAATTCGTCCCAAGTGGCGAACATGGAGATCACCCAACACTCAGAAAGAAATGCACATTGGAACTATCATTCTTGATAAGGTTTGTTGGGGTTAAATTGAGTTGTTTATTTCCATATTGAATCCATAGTTGATCTATTACAAACTTTGTGATATGGATATTCCTATGTTGGGAGACATTTATGAGCATATTGGAAATAATTCACCAGATTCTTTAATAGTGGGACCCTTTTTTGTATGGCACCCATTAAGGGGATAATTATCAATAGATATGACATATAAAATATCCCTTTGCATAATTATCCTATTCATTGAATCCAAAGTATACAACAAGGCTTAATTGGATAAATTTGGGAATGAAAGGAAAGCTCCAAACAATGAAGTTGTCAATGGATTCAAAGCAACAATTTCTATCATTTGTCTTTAACCAAGGGATCTCTGAAGAACTAATTTACTACAATTATAACAAGGAGTAATGAATTTGAAAATGCAAATGTACTCATTGATATGATTACTATGAATCTTATTGCATGTTGATGATATTCCGGTTCTGAAACTTTGAAATTATAGATGCTTGCACCTCAAGATTTTTCACAAGTTCCCAACTTCCTATTAGAAAAATGACTATGGAGCACTTATGGGTTCATCCATTTAGTGAAGAGAAACAAAATTGCATCAACTAAGGCAGGGGATCTTTTTCACAATCAATCAAATCTTCACTTGATATCTCAATATAGTGGCAGGGCTTCAAAGTTGTGGGATGTGATTCCCGAAAATTTACTCATCGATATGAGTACTATGAAACTTATTACAAACTTATCATATTCTAGTTTTGAAACTATGAATTGCAGACACTTTCATATCATGCTTTTTCGCAAGTTACCATCTTCTTGGCAGCAAAAATACCTTGGAGAACTTGTGGGTTCATCCATTCAATGAAGAGAAACAAACTTTCATCAACAAATTCAATGGATATTGTTTAAAATCAATAAAATCTTCACATGGTATCTCAATCAGTGCTGCAGGAACTAATCCCCCCAGGTTCAAAATCTTAAACCATGCACTATGGGATCCCTACCCAAACTTCCCTAAAAAATCGCATCCTTGCTTTTTCAGAACTGTAATTCCTCAAATTTTTCATGCTTCCTCAAATTTCACCCAAATCTGAAAGTTGCTAACTAAAAAAAACCTAAAAAATGTAGAAATGATGAATTTCTCCACCATTTCACAAATCTAGAAGCTGGTATGGAGTTGATGTTTTCCTTCCTCTTAGTATACATATATTGAAATCAAATTTTACATTAGTGGTAAATAAGCTTAATCTCTAGCCATCGTTGATTCTCATACGTCTCAATAGTTTGTGATTGTTCAAATCATTGTTGAGGTATATTGTGTTGCACTGACCATGTCAGTTATATTCAGTTGACATTTTTGTTCATTTGGTAAAACCCTTAGAAGCTATGTTTTAGAGTGAATTTCATAGTCATGATACAAACATCTTTGACATGTTTGGTCAAGACGAGTCTTTATTCTACGACAAATGACGTTCTCCAGATCACCATTAAGGGAGGATGTTATAGTTATATTTTGATTATGTCATATATTAAAGTTATAATATATTCTAAGTTGGTAATTAAGTGACTTAATTTGCATGTCATAAATAGAGTTTTTTTCGATTATATTAGTGCTTAGCTAATAAAGTAATTGTACATGATTTTGATATAGGACATTGTCTTCTTATATATGCATTGACATCAACATGAATTGGATATGAATGAAACATATAACTCTCTCTTTCAATATATTTTTGCTTGCATTCTTTGTAAACATTCTTGATTGATTTTCTTCATACCTCATGTTTTTTTCCCATTTAGGATTAAAATAGAACAATTATTAGGAGACAGAAAAGTCCCTAAATCCATAAAATAAAAAATAAACATAGCTAATGTTTCAAACTCATTCTTGGCAATTAAGGCTTACCTCAAGAGCTTTTTTAGCATTGGTTTATGTAATAACTCCAACATACACATTCATTGTCGGGACCAGCAATAGAACCTGTAATATGTAATGCACATACAACTTAGAGGACACATTAAACAGTTTTAAGAGAAATCACACTAGATATATATAATAGATTGAATGCATAATTTTGAATAACCATTTTATGAAAAGCAGGATGATACAAGGAACTTGGAAAATAATATTGAAATAAAAGCACTAGAAAAAACCAAATTGACCTAAAGGAACCATCGTCAAAAGGGGATATTTGGAATTAAAAGTCTATTATAATCCACCCAACCAATGCTTCTACTTGATTTTCATTAACTCTATGCATACTTATGTTATCAAGGTTGCATGCACTATATATACTCGAACTAGCTTCCTCAATTTTATCCTCAGCATAAATAATGTTTGAGATGATGTTGCTAAGGCACTACTTTCATGGAAACTATAATATTAAATGTGAGTTAATTTCTAACCCCTCTCCTTAATGGCCATTTTTCATACAAGTTGCCATGTTAGCTTAAGGAGATATCACAAAAATGAGTGGTTTTCTTAATTGAATGGTAATTAATGTCACCAAGGGACAAATTCTTTAAGAGATGAGAAGGTATACATATTGAAATCCCATGGAACAAACCCAATGAACATGCCTAATAGAAACTAAAGATGTGCAAGATATATTATATGTAATGGGCCTAAAGAAGAAACTGTAGACAATAAATCAAATACTAAAGCATCGCTCCAAGATTGAATCTAAAGTCGAAATGATTCCATAAACGACAAGAGCGACAAATAGAAAGTGGTTGAAAAGTTTTTTGAAATTGATCTTCACGGGTATACATATACAACAATAGGGAAAAAAGCATTGGTGGCAAAAAACATTTCTGAATATCACCTATGGCATAAAAGGTATGGATATCTTAAGTCCCAAATTTGAACCTTTTAATGAAATTTAATAGGGTTCACGGTTTTCCTCCAATTCAACATGAGTTATTGTGAATCTTACATTTTAGACAAGCAACATAGCGAAAAATTGACAAAAAATCTTGCACTTGGAAATTGTGGATAGTGACCTTCATGATCCCATGAGATCTTAGTCATTGGTAAGTGAAAAGTATTCTATGCCATCCATCAATTCCATTCCAAGAAAAATTTGGTTGTGCTTCCTCAAGTACAAGTTATTAGCTTTCATAACCCTGAAGAAAATCAGAGCAATTGATGAAACTTGAAACGGAAATTGAAAAGGAGATTAAGTTTCTCAGAAAATA
The DNA here is from genome assembly GCA_000404065.3 of Pinus taeda. Classification (NCBI taxonomy): domain Eukaryota; kingdom Viridiplantae; phylum Streptophyta; class Pinopsida; order Pinales; family Pinaceae; genus Pinus; species Pinus taeda. Next base: position 8,873 of record APFE030646656.1, read on the forward strand.
GAGTTTGAGAAAATAAATTCTAGTTACTTCTACTGTTATTACAATACTCAAGGTATTTTCACAATGGAACTATAGTGTAGAGAGGAAACGAGGACCATCATGGAGATGGCCAATAGCATTGTTATCCCAGACAACTCTCAAACAACTTTTGGGTTAAAGAAATCTATACTACATACAAAAATGTAATGATTCAAAAGAAGCCCCACAAAGGCTGTGAGAAACACCTCACGTACAAATTCAGAAGTGGTAGGAAACCATAAGTAAACTGCTAAGTTTCAACTATACAAATACATGTATGCATACAAGTATGATATCTAGTAAAGATATGGAAATTTTTTAGAACAACATATATATTTTATGGCTAGGAAACAATTTTTTATATATAAACAAATGTATGTGAACTTCCAAACAAAAGAGACAATTTTCAAAATGTCATTCATGGATTTGGAAATAGAACCAAAAATATAGTCCTCATTAATATTAGCAAACTTGATTCGCAAGCATTACATACAAAATGAGCTTTTTTCCACTATACTTATAACGCTCTAGATTATATACAGTACATTTAATACAAATAAGAAATTATATGTCATCAAAAATATCTTCATTATAATTTACTTCCCACTCAGTCTCCAAGTACTTGTACTCTGCAAAAAGTAGGTTTTTGGTGAGTTCCCTTTGCTTCTTTCAAAATTTTACTTCAACTATTGATTTAAAGCACATGAAGTGTCTTCACATTGGGAATTGGTCTCAAGGGCTTTGTTTCTTCTCCACCCACTGCTTTTTTTAGTTTTGGATGGGGGATTATACCATCGAGTCTTAACCATACATAAAATCACTTGCCCTATTACAACTGGGTTTTTGTTAATCCTTCCCTATTTAACTAAAAATAGTAGCCCATCAGTGAGTTGCGAACTTTTCTTGAGCATTCACATTAGGGGTTCTAGCATAGTAGTTTTTCTCTTCTAACCTAGGTCCATTTTTAGGAAGAGAGGTGCACAGACTACTAAGATTTGGACATAATTGGCCCTCCTCTCATTTCTAGTTCAGTGTTCATTCATGATGTCGTCAACCTTAAAAAAAACGGTGTTATCTGTAGAATCATATAACTCTAGTGATCATGATAATTATCATCTCAATGCTTGAAACATGCCTTCCACATCTCAAAACAAGAGAAACACCTAACCTTCCCTACACAATCATTCTATAGAAGAGAATAATAATTGGCATATTCATAAACTCAAAAGTAAGTGTTCAGTCACTCAAAATTCTAACTCTAGAGCTTTAAAATACTATAACATAATACATTAATTGACTAAAATATATCGTGATGAGCTGTCCCCTGAAATTCAAAAAACAATTCTCTGAAATTGAGTCACTGTGATAAGAAGGAAGTGACCATTCAAGTCACCTGGAAACGAACGATTCCCTCTTTTTCACCCCTATAGATCCTAGCCAACCAATGTAATAAAAAAAAAGTTTCTTGTTTGTAATTACAATTTACAGATGAGTGGAACATGTGAGACATGGTTGTGGGAATTATTAAGAGAGCACAATTTCCAGATTCATGGAGATATGATTGATGAACTGGTTCAAACTGTTCATACATCTATATAGATCATTAGACAAGGCCTTGATCTAGATGAGGCTAACTATCTATCCAGGTATTATCCATCCGCAAATAATAAAGTAGAATAACTCAATTTTAACAAGGAAAAGCGTGCTAATGAAACATGCCAACAAGTGGTTGTAATCATAATTAGTCAAGATGGATGAAAAATGTGCTATTTCCAAACCCTTCCATTCAGCCATATATTCTACATGATCATTGGTTGCTACTCTGAGAACCCATGTATATTGATACTCTATTTTATCGTCGAGTCAAAAAATAACCCCTGTGGCTCCTACCAACCCTAAATGGTTTAATGATTAATAATAATTATCATTATTATTATTTTTTTAATTTCATTTTTTTAACTAACTAAATAATTAATATTTTAGATAAATATATATAATCAAAGCAAAAGTAATACAAAATCAACAATAAAAAGAAAATTAAGTAACAAGTTTAGGAATATTCAATTTCTACCCTTCCCCGCGAAATTTGACCCTTGTCACCTTGTGCAGACTAAACGCCACACAAACCGATTGGTTTAAACCTCATGGGTAATTATAAGGTTTAGCCTAATGACATTATCATTTACAAATTCATTAAAGTTGTTTAAACTAATTAACTAATGCAACCATATAAATTAAATGGTTGGTAGATGCTTATATACATCCCCTCTTCCTCTCTCTAGTAATATATATATTAAATAACTTTTAACATCATCATCGTCATCATTATAATCATTATTAAAAGAATTAATATATAAGTTAAAGCAAAGTAACTTTTAACATCATCATTACAATTATTATTAAAGAATTAACATATGAGTTAAACATGTATAAATTTAAAAATGCATATAACAAGATTCTTAACTATGGAGATTCTTAAACTATATGTAAATTTTGTTGCAATATTATAACTTACTAATACGAATTGTCCAAACAACCATAAATATTATTATTATAACTTGCTAATACCAATTGTCCAAACAACCATAACTATTATTGAAGTGGAAACCTAACCCACACACGTGAGTCTTAACGCGAGGGTGCCGGTTGAACAAGTTGTCGGCTTTAATAAGCCCTAACGCATGTCATATAAAAGGGGTCAATCCAGTGGCGTGGACGGGAGGGTGTGGAAGACTCAAGAAGACAGGTAGAATTCAAATACACGAAACTTCTTCTCGTGGCTCAGCGTTTTCCCTTAAAAGGGGGAGAGTTTTTATCTGTGAAAGTGAAAGGATTGCCTGCAATGGACGGATTTTACTCTGCCGTTGGAAAGCGAGCACGAAGGGAAAATGAGGTTCCAGAGAACAATGACTCTGGAAATAAGAGGCGGAACTCTGGCACTGGTAGAGAGCGAACTCTGCCTGGCGCTGACAGTACTGTGTATCGCATACTATGCCCTGTTAATGTGGTAGGAAGTGTTATAGGAAAGGCGGGTAAAGTTATAAAATCTGTGAGTCGAGAGGCGTTCGAAGATCAAAGTTATAGATGCTGTTCCAGGCGTTGATGATCGCGTGATAGTAATCTTCAGCTCACCGTCAGGCAACGACAAGGAGAAGGATTGCAATGAGAATGAAGTTGAAGTTGAACCTGTGTGTCCTGCTCAGGATGCTCTTCTTAGAGTGCATTCTGTTATTGTTCAACAATCTTCTTCTGCTAGAGATAATGACGCCGACGACAAAAAGAGACAACACAATGCTCGGTTGCTGGCTGCTAACAGCCAGATTGGAGGTTTGATTGGAAAAGGTGGAAATAACATTCAAACATTGAGGAGCGAATCCGGGGCACAAATTCAGATACGGCCAAAAGATGAGTTGCCAGCCTGTGCTTTTAGTTTTGGTGAAGTCGTTGTCATATCTGGAGATGCAACCGCTGTCAAGAAAGCACTGTATGCAGTTTCAGCTTTTCTGTATAAACACCCACCTAAGGAGCAAATTCCTTGGACTGATATTTTATCTGCAACGAACCCAACTTCACTCCTTCCTTCTGGTGTGCCCGCATTATTTACTCCGCCAAATTATGTTCCACAACGAGATTCACTGTTTGCTCATCACAGTTCAGGTGCTCCAAGAGTAAATGGTACTTATGCCTCCGGCCATTTACCAGCACTGGGAGGATATGGAAGTGAAGCTCGAAGCTCAATATGGCCTCTTACTTGTAACCCTGCTCTTCCCATTGCTCCGAAATCTTGGAATTCTGCTGTTGAGAAATGTCCGGAGGAGTTTCTTATTCGAATAGTATGCCCAAATGATAAAATTGGAGGTGTGATTGGTAAGGGCGGCAATATCATCAAAAGCATGAGGAAAGATACAGGAGCAAATATTAAGGTTGAAGACGCACAATCAGATTCAGAGGAACGTGTAATTGTGGTTTCTTCAACAGAGTTGGCTAATGATGGTGTTTCACCTACGCTTGAGGCAGTCCTCCAATTGCAAGGAAAGACTAGTGGAAGCACTAGTGACAATGACAATGATGAAGGTGGCATTTGTACAAGGCTTCTTATTCCGTCAAAGCACATTGGTTGCCTTCTTGGTAAAGGTGGCAACATCATCAGTGACATGCGGAAGCACACTGAAGCAAATATTCGCATATTTCGCAAAGAGGAGCGACCAAAATGTGCCTCCGAAAATGAGGAGCTCGTTCAGGTTTCTGGAGACCCCAGTGTTGCTAGAAATGCACTCATCCAAATTACAAAAAGATTGAGGGCAAATATTTTCAAAGATGCGGATGGTGCTACCAACTCCCACAGCCACACTGTGCCTCCTTTGTCTAGTCTATCTGTGCCCAGTGCGAACCCTCTTTCATCATCAAATTATGGCAGTAGGCAATATGATCTAGCATTTCCAAGGTAGATCAGGTGCTCCATTATAAAATGTTTCTTATTTTTTTAATTCATATACTATGTGATTATCAATTTTGAGTTTGCTTAATTTGCTTTATTTAAATTCATCTGGTTAATGAAATAAATTGAGGAAATTCAAGGTATGTTTGTTTTGTTTTTTTTTTTTAACATTTGAAGCTTTAATATAAACAAAAACTAGTATATAATAAAAATATGATGTGAAGAAAAAATTTAAGTGGTAAGCATACATTATAGCAAAGAATATCAAATCATTTAATAAAATGATTAAAGGATTAGCAAGATTTAGATTGAAAGTATTGGTCCATGTCTTGAAGATCTTACTCATGATTTATGTGTTAAGGGCAAGTGTTAGTCCATGTCCACATTGATATACATAATTGTAAAAAATGTTTGTCTATGTCCATTCATTAATCTACATTCTCTCATCAAATGTTGCTCCATCTCCATGTATTGTTGGAGAAAAAGAAACTTGACAACACTATATACTAATAAAGCACCATGTTAGTGAAAAATGGAAAGACAAAAAAATTGAATTATAGCTAAATACTTCTTGGAGGAGGAAATTATAGAAGATAAAACCATTCAAAATAATGTTCATTTGCAAGTTGTAGAAAATAGAGGCCCGTTAGAAATGGAAATTATGATGCATCTCTTGGATATGGAAGAAGGTGATATAATTTACAACATGGTTAGACGAAGGACCATTTTCAAGAAGATTCCCACATAAACCAAGGTGA
>APFE030646661.1:0-20591 GCA_000404065.3 Pinus taeda
CCCTCCTAAACCACTTACTATCTACCCCCGTGAAAACCATTATACATATCGATTCATTTTTTATAAAAATGTGGTGGGAAAGGAAATAAGGGAAATTTCATATATTTATGAAATGAGTTTACCAATGGGAAGCTGAATAGAATGAAACTCAGGTGAAAGGAGATTTTTACATGTTATATGATTAAGTAAATGAATTTATAGGGGAAAGCAAAAGGAGGTTGAGTAAAAAAAAATATTTTAGAGAAAAAAAGACATTTTTTTTCTATGGTATAAAGAGGAGAAATGGACGGAAAATGAAATTTGGATAAATACTTATCCAAGGATTTTATAGTGGTAAAATGGTAAAATAAAAAATAATTTACCAACAATTCATGGGAAGGAGGAACATGACATAGTTTCTAAAATCCATGGGAAGGATAAACAAGGCATAGATTTTAAAAAGGAATGGATTTAGAATCAAAACATGGATTTCAAAATAAGAAGATGGTTTATTAAATCATTCGAAGAAATATTTTGAAATTTTATTTTGTGAAATTCATTTACAAGTTTAAGCAAAATATTTGGAAATATTATTCAAAATATCTTTTTCCTAAATAGTTTGGGATGATGATAAAGTATTTAAATACTATGGGAAAATTTTTCAAAACATAATTTTGGTTTAACTCCAAAATGCAAATAATTTATTGATCAACTAGGTGAAAAACATAAACATGCATGCAATTATTTTCAATTTTTTTTTGGCTGAGAAATAGTTGTCAAAGGAACAACTAGAGTATATAGGTGGCAAAGTTAATCAACTTTCAAAGGGAAGCTTGCAGGTTTTGTGAAAAAACTTCAACCATTCCATATTCCAAGGCATAAAACCAACGTTCATGAACAAATTTTCAGATTTGAAGGTTGATGATTTTCCAGTAGTTCTAGATTTCCTGCAGTCTTCTAGTTATTATTTTTATCTTTAGATTATTGTTCAGATTTTTTTTCCAGAAAATTTTAGATAAAATTTTGTAATGAATTCCTTTGTAGAATCTGAAGTTAGTTCAATACGAAGCCTATAAATATTTTGTAATAAAACTGAGGAGTGGTTGGAATGTGTTTGATTATGTTGGAACTTGTATGAAGAAAGGAGTTGCATATTGATGTAACCCGTTTATTAGATGCAAAGTGATAAAATTATAGAAATACATAGAGTTTTGTTCTAGGAATCCCATGTCAAGAAATTTATGATTTGATTTCTTATGTTAAATTGTTTATCTTTTTAGTTTCCATATGTTTTTCCCTCTTTATTGTTACAAGAAGATTAAGGGCATAATTTTTTAAAGTGTACCCTTATCTATATTGAATTGAAATTAAATAAGTTTTACCGATTCACTCCGCAAACACTTCATAAGATACAAAAGTTTTCCTACCCTGCCATGTTATAACTATTATATTTTGTGATTGATTACCTAATGTTTCATGCCTCCATACCCAATTGACTTTCCCTGCACCTTTGAACCAAACTTTTGAAAAACCCCACATCAAATCTTCATAACTAGGGTAATATCTTAAAATGAAAATCTAGATTAGTTTTATTTTGTTTTTTTTTTTTTTATCTTTGTAGGTATTAGTGTCCTTTTTATAGTATTCCTTGTTGGTTTATTCTTAATTAGAGTTTATATTCTTGATCTTTACTATTTTCTTAAGTATTTTATCATCCTATTGGTTATTAACTCCTTTTAGTATTTTTGTTATTTGTTTAATGGGCCTGAGCCAGTATCAAAATAATTAAATTTTCAACAAATTGTGTATAACCACTCACCACTGAAACCAACCTAGATCCATCTTAAAATTGTATCTATCAAGAAGTTTTTTTGTAGTGAAAAAAGAGTTTTGAACCTCTAGATATTTGATCTATTTTGTCCATTGATATATTTTGGGTTAAGATGGATCTAGGATGGTTAATATTAATTCCCTATAAAGACTAATCTAATAATTTTGGTTTAATACAGAAGATTTTATTTAAACAAATAATAATAATAAATAATAATAAATAATAATTATAGGTTAAATAAAGGCCTCATAGATGTTAGAACTAGAAGTTGATAGAAGGTGTTTTCCTGTTTCAGTTACTCCATGGTTGTAAGGTTACCCTCATTCTAAATTATGTGGGCAAAAATCCAACCTTTACAGATTCTATTTATATGGTAAAAATTAATTAGACACAGAAAAAATTGAATAAAAATAAAAAAGATAATAGTAAAAATTAAGATTAAAATCTAAAACTAATCTATTAAAATTTTGTTAAAAAAAAGTAATTTTTTGACAATAATTAAATAAATAAAATAAATTAAGTAAATAAAAAAAATAGCAAGGTTAAAAAGTAAGGTGGAAGGGGAACATTATAATCAAAACAAGGGGGCAAGAAAGAGAAAAAATAATAATGATTGATTAGGGAGAAAATATTAAAATGGGCAATTAGAAAAAGGGAAAAAATAATGATGGCCAATTAGCTATCTAAATGGGTGTGGGAAAAAATAATAATATCGTAGGAGGTGTAGAAGGGAAAAAATTAATGATGATGGATTATGGAGGAAGAAAAAGTAAGACAACCTTAGATGTAGGGAAATAACAATAAACAAACACTACATATTCACTCCAATCTTTTGAAAGAAGAAAATGGTCCAATCTCTTTACAGATTCCATCCAAACTTTTGAAAGAAGAAAATGGTCCAATCTCATTACAAATTCCGTCTAACCTTTGGAAAGAAGCAAAATGGTCCAATCTCTAAGGATTTAAGCCCCCTTGTTTGTCCATTTGTTATGCATCTTGTAGACTGCTAATGATTTCTTACATGATGTAGGCTTGAGCCTAAGGTTCAAACTCAATATTTTAAAAGAAGAAAATGTTTGATCTCTAAGGATTTAAGTTCACTTGTTTGTTTGTCCACTCGATAGCCATCTTGTCTACATCCAATGATTTGTTACATTATGTAGGCTTGATTCTAAGGCTCAAACTCACTAGTTAGCCATCTTGTCTACATACAATGATTTGTTGCATAATGTAGGCTTGAGCCTAAGGCTCAAACTCAACAAGGCTTCTACTTTTTCCATTTTTTTTAGGAATAAATTTTACAGTTTTACCAAAATAACCAGCATCTAACAGTTTCACATTTTTTTCCAAAATAACCAATGCATCTATCAATTATTCTACATTGCATTTTTCTTAGGAAGAAATTTCACAGTTTCACCAAAATGACCAATACATCTAACAATTTCACATTTTCACCAAAATAACCAATACATCTATCAATTATTCTACTTTCCATTTTTGTTAGGAAGAAATTTTAGGGTTTTATCAAAATACAGTTTTACTAAAATGATCAATACATCTAACAAATTCACATTTTTACCCAAATAACCAATATATTTATCAATTATTCTACTTTCTATTTTTAGAAGAAAAAAAAATTATTGTTTTATCAAAATAACCAATACATCTAACAATTTCACATTTTTCACCGAAATAACCAATACATATATCAATTATTCCACTTTCCATTTTTTTTAAGGAATAAATTTTACAGTTTTACCAAAAGAACAGATACATCTAACAATTTCACATTTTTCACCAAAAATACCAATACATCTATCAATTATTGTACTTTCCATTTTTCTTAAGAAGAGATTTTACAGTTTTACCACAATAACAAATACATCTAACAATTTCACATTTTTCACCAAAATAACCAATACATCAACCATTATTCTACTTTCCTTTTTTTAAGAAGCAATTTTACAGTTTTAACTAAACAACCAATACATCTAACAATTTCACAATTTTCACCCAAATAAATCATACATCTATTAATTTTAAACAAATAAAAATATATTATAAAAAGATTAAAACCTATTAAAAAAAATTCCAAAAAAACAAATACATGTGTAACTATCAATAAACTAACCTAAAATAGTTTGCAATAATTTTTTAATTTTCAAACCAACAAAACACATTGAATTTGAAAAATGATCGATGATCATACGGGATCTGTTAAACATTCAAACTCAAAATATTTATGACAACATACATAATGAAATTATACAGCAAAAAAGCAAAAAGCAATAAGAAAACACTACCAAACCAGACCTTCATCAAACGAAAGGAGTTCAATTGTCTCAGCAAAGCCTAAAGATACCGCGAAATGAGAATCTTTCATAACCAATATTTTCACCAATCAGTATGACATGTTTGATCAGGTTTGAATATGACACTACAGTATTTATTTAATGAGATCACAACCATGACAGGGCAATACTTATTTAATCAAATCACAACCTCACACTGTAGTATTTATTTAATGAAATCACAACCCACTAAATAGCAAAGGAATAAAATCTAAGACAGTATGCTTTGTAAGGCACTTCAAATCGGCAGACCGGACATGTGTGCTGGTTTTCTAGCCATACAAATATGCAGGTCTTGGGGTACAGGTGCCCGCATTCCATTAAGCGTACCTCCTCCCCCACTTGGTATTTCTCCAAGCAAATTGAACACATTGAATTATCATCGTTATTATTGATATGTTCTTCAGAAAAGATTACGTGGGGCGACTGCTACACAGATCGGATGGGCTGATGTTCGGGTATCATCATCAAAAGTTGAGCTTGTTCCAAAGTACTGAAAAACAATTCTTGCCTTCTTTGTCGGCTTCGTATCACTTCTAGTGTTGCATTGTCACTTATGATGTAAATAGGTTGTGTAACGGTTGCAGGATTCCACGAGGGATTGATGTAATCCCACTGTTGAACACTCATTCTGGCTGTTCGTCTTCTCGTGCTCCTCACGTTAATATAATCATTAGGTTGATTGGGACCAATGATCGTAGCATCCACACTACTAGGTTGATTGGAACTAATGATCATGCCATCCACACTATGGCTACTCCTGTTCTCCTCCTCCTGTCATTATCTAGGGTTCCACTCCTACTCCTCCTCCTCCAGTCATTATCCCGACTTCCACTCCTACTCCTCCTATCGTTTTCCACATTCCTGTCATCCTTCGCCTGTCATTTTCCACACTCCTAGTTCTCCACCGAGCATTATGGCTGGGCAAAGAGGAAGAGTTTGAGATATTCCTACTGCAACTGCTACTCTCTGCCTCGCTCCTCCTGTCATTGTCAACACTCGTACTCTTACTTCTCTTCCTCTGAGCATTATGACGGGGCAAAGAGGAAGCATTTGAGATACCCCACCATGACTGCTATTCTCTGCCTCGTGTTCTCGACTGCTTCGACTTTCTCTTTCCATTTCAACCATACCAACTTTTACGACTCTTTGCTTGATCACAAACTACCAACTACGCAGACTGTTATTCTTCCGATGACGCACAGGTGCTTCAAATATTAAAACTGCGAATTCAAAAAAAAACCAAAGCCAAAATCAGTCGTGAATCGTGATCAATATATAGAGTACAACTTTAATGGCCCCCTTTTAATTTTAGTAACACTCTACAAACCAATTGTGGAATTTATCAACCTGCCATTGTGTTTTAATAGAAAAAAATAAAAAATTAAGTTATTACGACTCTATTTCTAGATATAAACAATGCTTTCATATTTCAGAGGGAACTAGTGCACGTATTTCACTCGAGTGTGTGAACTTAAGAAACAATGAGTTTCGAATGAACACTTTACATATCGTTGTGGAGGTATATGATTAGGTTAATGATTATATATGGCTTGCAGATGTGGGCACGTTCTGTTTCTGAAAGTGTTCGCTAATTGACCTTGAGCCCAAATCAGAAGAGCTTCTCTACCCAGATTTACCCAAATAATAATTAAGATATAATAACTATTATTAGAGGACAACCGTTTAAAGAATTTCATTTGATTAAGAAGTCCCCTAGCCAGTACCTGCTAATGCCCAAGAATTGGCGGAATGGAAGAAATGTGTGGTTAGATTGAGGAGTATACTTTTGGAGGGAGTTCAACACCACATTATTTTGAGTCTCCATGGGAAGGTGACACCATTTTCAATGTGGAAAACATTGAAGGATCTATATCAGAAAAACATTGATCATATGAAGCTAACACTAAAAAACAAGCTTCAGAAAATCAAGTGTGAAAAGTGCTATCTACATATCTGAACAAGTTCACCACCTCCATGGATGAGCTTCGAAGTGTAGGAATCATGACAACCGATGAAAACATGGTGAGTCTTGCTCTCCTCGGTCTTCCTAAGAGGTGGCATAGCTACTAGGACTCAGTTAATGGAAAAGCGAAAATGCCAAATTGGAAATGACTGTGGTTGGATCTGATGCAGAAGGAGATCAAGAGAAGCACCAGAGTTGGTTCTTCATCGAAGGAGGAAGAAAAGATTGCACCTTAGCAAGTAAGGCAAAGAAAGGAAAGGAGAAGGATTCTCATCCCAAATCAAGTTCTTTTCATGGTGGTGTTGTGGCCACCAACAACCCCCCTCCTTATGAAGTATTATTGCTAATACTAAATAAGTGGGGACCCTCAAAAAAATTAGTTAATGTTACATTTTCTTTTTAGATGAAATCTACAACATCATGGACTTAGGAAAATACCTTGAAAAATCTAGAAAACCTAAGTTTCATAATGAAGAAAATTAAATTTACTCCCAAAAGGATATCGCATTGCGAAAAGGATGATAGGATACACCTTCCAAAGAATTAAAACAATAAAAGGTGATATTGCGGCACGAAAACTTCATCGCATCGTATATATTGAAGACAAACACTCTCATTGAAAAACTTTAAAACATTGCCGATATGCGATATCACATATCACACATCGCAAATATCACAAAAAATTACACAAGAATTATAATGATCTACCATATTGTGATATCGCGATATTGCGATACCGCAATACTGCGACACCTCAAAGTTGTGATATTGCGATCTGCGATCAAAAACAACACGATGATATTGCGACATCGCAACATTGCGATACTGCAATTTGCGACATCGCAAAGCAAAAATGCAGGAATCCTCCATCGCAGTTGGTTCTGGCTCATTGATCGAGAAACATTTTAGCCAATAGTTGGTCACGTATTTTAATGTGAATTAATGGGTTATTGCCAGTTGTTAATGAAGTAGGGTTTTGTGTTTTTCGAAAAAATAACTCACGTAAGGTGGCATGTTTCGTATATCTTCAACATTTAAAAGTTTTCCTGTTATTAGTCCTTTATCATTACTTCTACCTCAATGTAAATTGTAGGAAAGAAGGACAAAGCATTACACAGGGCAATATGCAAAAAACAACGAAGAAGATAGGCAGTGCTCCAATGTACATTTCAGAAGGTGTACTGAATCTGCTCAAGGAAGAAAAAGAGTCGTAGAACTCTTCGGAGGAATCTATCACAGATTTCTCATGTATAGTCATGGTTAAATGGATACTGAAAGATGCTGATACTAGAAACAAACAGTTTAATTCTCAAGGTAAAGACCTCACGGAACCACTATTTTTACAAATTTTGGGTTTTATACCGAATGAGATTAAAAGGCGCAAGAGCCAAAAACCACATCAGGGAAGCCCGGATCAAGAAACAGAGGCATTTTCTGATGCGCGATTAGCACTTAGCGCTAATCGCGCATCGCTAAGAAAAAATTTTCGAAAAGGAAGGTCCCTAGTTTCTCAGTCACCTGCAAGCCCGGAAAACTGCAAAAAAATCAGCGATAGAAGCAAACTGGAAACATAAGCTATCCGAAGGTTAACCAAGTTGAAATGGGATTTTTACCAGGCATACATGATAATGCTACATATTCATTGGATGATTCTCAAACATACCATCAATTTTATTGAGAAGAGAATGCCAGCTCTTACCATTTCTGTTTGCTTAACTCAACCAAAGGCGGAAGACAGTCAACCAACTCTACTCAGAAAAATACTGAATGCTTGCGACATTAAGGAGTAGATTTAGAAATAGTTAGTAGATTTAATTTTAGAATAGTTTTGCTTAGAAAGAGGATGGTCTTTTAAACCGAATCCTCAAATTCTGTAAATAAGCTATTTAGTTAGTAGTATTTAAACCCTTCTCATGCATTTAGAGAAGGGTCCACAAATTTATCAAAAATTTGTCCTCAGAACATGCACTTTTGCACCCTCAGAGGAGGTTTTGATGAATGAATGGAACAAGGTTTATTTGATATTTGCATTTGATATCTGCTACTGATGTTGAACTTCTGTACTTTTAGTAGATGTTGAATCAAGGAGACATAAATCAATCATTGCTTGAAGCTCATGAGTAGGACTAGTTATAAATGGTACTTTTATCTCTTAACCATTTATGCTTATGCATTAAAGAGATATTCAGTTTTCGGTTATTTATATCTTACAGCATGAATGTCTGAGTTATTATTTGGCACTTTTGTACGGTGATAACTATTTGTTTATGTTTAGTGTATGAATAGCTCATTTATGCGATAAGTTTTAACAGTTGTTTCTTCTAACTTCTTATACGAAGTAGCTCATTTTTATCGAATTCCTTTCTTACGATAGCTGAAAGATCTTTATTACCAGTTATCGTATGAAATCTTTTTAGATCGCATAGAAGAAAGATCACACCCCGGGTTAGCATAAATTTCGATGTTTTTCTATTTATTAGAATACATAGCATAGCATTAGATTAGATAGAAGTATTCTAGTCCTAACAAAAACACCCTTCTTTCACACACACACATACACTGAATTGGGAAAATGGTCCCAAATCCCCAGTCGGACCTACTATACCAAACGAATAAGAAGCTTCCAACCAAGGTCCGGACCGAGCGGGTATCCCCCTTGTTGTCGACTCGATTTTTGGGGCCTTCAACACATTTGGCGCTAGAAGGAGGGCCTAAACTATGAATGGCAAGTAAATCAAAGTCAAAATACCATTCTGAGAGTAATTCGCCCTCACCATCTCCTCCAACTTATCCATTACATTTAAATCCAGAGTTAGAAGTCGCTAGAGCATCATCCGCTACTACAAATCCTCACATTTCATATCAATCTGTAATTGAACCTCCTGAAGTCTCTGATTCATAAACTTCAGCGATTTTCCATTTCCCCTCAAAGATCTAATAAATCTCAAGGCAGCGTTACTTCGCAGTATAACCCTGCTCATCCCCTGACCATACTTAAGAGTGAAAATTTCGGTATTCAGCCAATAGAACTACCTCTTCCTGAAAGGAAAAGAGCAAGGAAGTCACCTAAGGGGTCCGACAATGAGACTCTTTCATCAACATCTTCCATCTCAACTTCTCCACTGTGAATTCAACCATCTACTCCACCACCCCAGACCATTATCAATCCACCTAGTGGAATCCCTACAACTCCTCCTCAATCATCTGGGATCATAGTCACCTCATCTTCTCAATCACAGGGATCATTTTCTGTGAATCCCCCTGTTAGCAGTTCAACAATGGTCCAGTCTCCATGGAACAATCCTGGAGTAGTCTTAATGCCTGCACCCTTGAGTCAAATACCGGCCCATCCTAAGAAATGACTGCCCAAGTTAAATCCTGAGGTAGGCATGCTAGCAGAAGAGCACATAAACAACTTTATGTTATCCATCAACCTCAATGGGGTTACTAATGAAGATGTTGTTGTTCGACTATTTCCTTATACCGTACAAGGAATAGTCAGATCCTGGTATTTTTCATTACCCTCTCGATCTATTACCAGTTGGGACATCTTCCAAGACCAATTTCTAACCAAGTTTGGTGATGAAAAGTCTACAGGAACGTTAATCAATGAACTATCCAATCTTAGGGCAGAATCTAGAGAACCGATTAAAGATTTCATTCTACGTTTCAATAAGATTCTAAAAAAAATTGCTATTGCTTCCCAGCCTAGCGAAGAAGTGCGATGTGAATGGTATATCACTGCATTACCATAAAACATAGCAATCTTAGTGGATAGGGCTAACAAAACAACTCTTTCTGAAAACAAGAAAGAAGCCATAGCAGTAGAGAAACGTATAATAGCCTTAGAAAAGAAATCCGTGTTAGAAGACCGGAAGTCTAAGAAGTTCACCTTCAAAGAGGAGTCCAAGAAAAAAACAAGCAAAAGATCCATTCGATTTGGAGGGATTGCAAAAAGTTCTTAAGACCATGTATAATGAAATGGTCGACATAAAAAAGCAAGTAACAGAAACTTCTTCAAAAAATCCCTACAGAGCTTTCAAAAGAGGCCCGTCAATGGATTCAAAACCGCCCAATGCTATAACAAATGCTAAAACCGAGGAAGAGGAAGAGGAAATTGCTACTGAAGGGCAAACCAATGATGAAGAAGTAGTAGAATTACAAGGAATGTGGGATTTCATCCTCCCACAAGAGGAAGATCAAGAAGTATTCCCAGTTAACACACGAAGTAGAAACCATCTTGATCCTCCCCAAACTACCCCAAAACCAAAGAGCGCAAGCTCTGCAACAAAGGATAAAGTCGCAACAAAGAAAACAACATCTAAAGAGACTCAAACTAGCCCAGTCCAAACAGATTCACCTACTCCATCTAAAACACTGATCATTTCGGATGAAATGGAGTACAATATCATAGAAGACATGAAAAAGACCAGGGCAAATATCACTCTTTATGAATTGAGCAAGCTAAAGCATCAACAAAAGATAATGATGAAAGAATTACATGTTGTGCCAGTTGCACCTTTTCCTGCCGTTGTAATTTCTCAATCTTCTCAGAATATGGGAAGACCTCCAACTAATACGACTAACAGCATTGATCCAAATGACATCGCCTTAATTGGAGGTAGATCGAGATCTCATACTCCCCATTTTCTCATTACTTATGAAATTTTTAACAAAAATGTACATAATTGTTTAGTGGATTCAGCTACTTCATCGAATATTCTACCGAAGTCCATATGCACTAAATTAAACGTTCAACCACAGAAATCCGTTGTTTGCATCGTTCAGCTGGATCGGTCTCAAGTCAAAGTCATCGAAAAACTAAATCAAGTAACCATAAGGTTGTCATCCAACCCGAAGGTCAAGTAATTGACGTTTTAGTAGCTGATATCCCTGAGTTTTATGGCTTAATTCTTAGCAGAGATTGGTCAAAAAAATTGCATGGATACTTCTCAACTGACTGGTCACATATGTGGCTTCCTTACAATGGTAAGCCAAATCAAATAAAAGTTGAAAGAGAATTACATCAAAAGTACATAGTAACGAAGTTAAAATGGGAAAATGAGCTAGTAGCATATAACAGTAGCATAATTGGCAATTATTCAGTAGATTCTTTTCTCGGAAATTTTAATGCTCATACATCCCCATATTTAGAACATTCTGTTTTGTCCCAAGTCGAGAATTTTTCTCAAACAGATAGTTCAAAATGTATCATTTCTTAGATGAACCTGTAAATAAATCTTTCTTTTGGAAATTATTTTTTGATTGTTCTAAATCTAACGAAGGAGAAGGAGCAGGATGCATGCTAATTAGTCCAGAAGGAGACAAAATCATGTTAACATGCAAGCTCGAATTTGATTGTACCAATAATACAGAAGAATATGAAGCTTTAGTTCAAGGGCTTTACAAAGCAATCGGGCTAAACATAAAGTATCTCCATGTCTTTGGAGACTCTGAAATTGTAGTTAGGCAGGTATGGAATACTATACATTGCCTTTCAGGTCATTTAAAACACTATCAATCTTTAGTTCAAGATCAGACTGAGCATTTTACAGCATTCAATATTTCATCAATTCCCAGACTCCAGAATGCAAGCGCTGACCTTTTAGCTAACGTAGCTTCAAAGCTCATTCCTTATGAAGATTTTAGTCCAGATAGATTTTCAATAGAATTAATCTTTAGACCTTCTATTCCTCGCAACATCACAAATTGGAGAATATTCAAAGACGATCCTGATATCCTAAATTTCCTTACTTCTGAAGGATCCTACTCCAACCAAATAATCAACGAATATCAACATGATCGGAAATTACAACAAGATAGCACTCACAATGTTATACCTAAATGAGTGGTCAAGTTAGAAGACCTATACGATTTGAAAGATCGGTTTAAACGATCCACCAATTCGAAGCTCCAAAGTTCGACCTTGAATTACGAATTGGTAAACCTAGGAACCGATGCTAAACCCCAAAACATAAATCTAGGCCTTGGCCAAGCCCCCGAGAAAAACTAGCATATATTCGTCTTTTGAGACAATACAAAAACGTTTTTGCTTGGAATTATGATGAACTTAAAACATACGACACCTCTATCATCCAACATAATATTCCCATGATCGATAAAGAAAAACCTGTCCAACAAAAATTCAGAGAGATTCATCCCCACTTAGAAAATCAGATAAAAACCGTCTCAATAAGCTGTTGAAAGCCAAGATAATTTTTCCCGTAAGACATTCTAAATGGGTCTCCAATATGGTACCTGTTAGAAAGAAAAACGGAGATATTAGGATTTGTATTGACTTTCGCAATCTCGACAAAGCCTGTCAAAAGGACAACTTTCCTTTACCACCTATGGAGCAGATATTGCAAGCAGTGGCAGGCTCAGAATTAATGTCTTTCTTGGATGGATTTTTAGGATACAATCAAGTGCTAGTAAATCCTGATGATCAATTGAAGATCACATTCAGAACTAAATGGGGCACATATGCATATCGCAAGATTCCATTTGGTTTGATTAATGCTGGTGCCACATTCCAGAGAGCCATGGACATTGCATTTAAAAGTTTAGTTAATAAGTCAGTAGTAATTTATTTGGATGATATAACCGTGTACTCCAAGAAATGAGGCGACCATCTCAAAGACTTAAAGAAAATCTTCGAACGATGTTTAAGGTACGGAATTTCACTTAACCCAAAGAAATCTTTTTCGCATTAAGTGAAGGGAAACTTTTGGGATTCATAGTGTCAAAATCTGGTATTCACATCAACTCTGACATAATCAAAGAAATTTCTGAAATATCCCTACTTCATAATAAAAAAGCCATGCAATCCTTCCTTAGTCAAATCAAGTTTGTAAAGAGATTTGTTCCAGATTTTTCACGAATTGTATCTCCTTTACAAACTATGATAAAAAAGAACTCTATTTTTAAATGGGGCCAAGATGAACATGAAGCATTTAACCTGATCAAACAGGCTATCATTAATGCTCCATCTTTAGCAACTCTGAATTTTTTAGAGCCTTTTATTTTGTACACATTTGCCTCAGATAAGTCATATGCTGCGATACTCACTCAAACGATTCAAGAAAAGGCGGAAGCACCAATTACTTTTTTTAGTTCAAATTTGCAAGGTGCTGAATTAAATTACTCAGACGCACAAAAAAAAGCTTATGCTATTTTTAAAGTGATCAAATACTTCACACCTTTTTACTCAAAACCCACGCCAAAATTATAGTACCGTTTCCATTGGTAAGAAATCTTTTGATACAAAAGGATGTGGGTGAGAAGAGGTCCAATTGGGTAATTGCCTTAGAAGAATATGACATAGAAATTAAACCAACAAACATTGTAAGAGGTCAAGGCTTTTGCAAAATGCTGGCTAGAGCGTCGCAAGTTTCTGAAATCCCATCTGTAGAGGTACAAGTGTGCGAGGTAAGCCTAAACAATGAGCAGTCATTATATGCTGATATTATTTATTATATTAAAAATGGATATGCTCCTTCATACCTCGATTACACAAAGAAAATAGCTCTAATATTAAAAGCCAAACAATATCAGCTAATAAATGATATTCTTTTTAGAATGAATTACGATTATGTTCTTCTTAGATGTCTTGAGAAATCTAAAGCTGATAAAGTCTTGTAGGAACTCCACGATGGACCAGCAGGAGGGCACTACGCTGGAGACGCTACTGCACATAAAGTGTTGCACGCAGGATATTACTGGCCCACATTATTTAAAGACTCGCATAGTTATGTGAGGAAATGTCAAGTTTGCCAAACTACTGCTGGAAGACAGAAGAAGCCATCCTTACCAGTACAACTAGTTAACATCGACCAACCTTTCAGTCAGTGGGGATTGGACATAATAGGTGAGATCGTTCCTCACTCTTCCAGGCAGCATAGATATATCCTTACAGCAACAGATTATTTTACTAAGTGGGTAGACAAAGTTCCACTCAAGACGGCTAATGCTGAAAATATCATTGAGTTCATAGATCAATCTATAATCACCAGGTTTGGATTACCTTCCACTTTAATCTTCGATAATGCATCATACTTTTCTGGAAATGCAATGACTGAATTTGCACTTAAAAGAGGATTCAAACTTAAATATTCGGCCAATTATTATCCACAAGGCAATGGATTAGCCGAGTCTACAAACAAAAACCTAATGAGGATTATCAAAAGAACAGTAGACCAAAATCAGAAAAATTGGCATATGTTAGGTTCCTATACCAATAGGTTTCATCTTTCATGATTGACAGTGGAAGGGCTAAATATGTTCATCATTGCAGGCTGCAAAGGTTCCATATTTTGTGTACATACCAGGAGAATTAAAAATGAAAAGAGGGTATGCCTTAAAAGAATAATCAAAAGGCAAGAAAATCAAATGGTCAAAAGAATAATGAAAATGAACCCTAAGCTAAAGACCAGGAAAGTGGCCAGTCAAAATGCCACTACTATCTTTTGGCCGTGTCACACTCTACAAATACTACTGCTAATCATACTTGATGGGTGGCCCAATAGTCTAATCTGGACCATGCCATGTTTAAATTGCTTGTTGCAGAATAGAGAATGTTTCCTGTCCAAACAGCTCAAGCTTGGTAGATGACTAGCCAGGTAGAGAAATGAAGGAGCCCAACTGCTTAATCTAGGTCCATGGAAGAAATAAGGGTAGATTTAGATAGGAGGGCAGTCAAAAGAAAAAGAGAACAGTAAGGGTCTGCTAATTCAAGTGCACCCACTTCAAGTGATGAAAAAATGTTAGGATTACTAGGTTGGGTAAGTAGTGCAAGGTTGCAAAAATGAAGGGCCATCACCAGTTGGCTTATCAAGAGCAAGACTCATTTCATTCAGGGTATTGGCACGATGGCAGAGGTTTGAGGACACAACAATGGAAGCATGTCTAATTTCCCCCTTTTTCCCAAACATCATTTACTAACATCCCCCAAGGACCTTGGGATCTGCCCAAGTGTCGTCTTCCACTTCATTCCATGACCAAGTACCAGGTAAAACTATAAAGTTCAGTCAAGGGAAAGAAGCCACATTTTTTCTGTAAAAATCTTTACTCTCATTTCCCTCATCTTCCATTCCTAAGTTTTTCTCCTTAAAAACTTAGCATTTTCCCATATACACTCACCTCACAATGTCATATTAACAACTAATGTATTATCTAGCTCCCTAGGCATTCCCCTTCCCTAAATTTTACAAAGATCTATGTAAAAATCCCAAAAGGTCTATGTAAAATCCCCCCCCCCCCCAAGCACTATAGCTATACAACCATATCTTGGGGAATATTAATCCATCAGGGCTTAATATTAACCCTCTACCACCCTAAACTATGGGTTTTTATTAAAAAAATTTGGTTAAAAAGCAAAAAAACCATAAACCCCACCCTCATTAACCCTTCCCACCCCTCTTCCGCGCTAAAGGTTTGTGTTTGTAATGTTTTTTAATTAAAATATTTATGAACTAACCCGCTACCGTAAGTTAAAACCCACCCCCGCGCGCAATACATTTAAATCAATTATTTTAATTGGCGGATCCCCCTGTCTTAACACACCAACATCACATCTCCCCCACCAACCACCCGATGCATAGTAATAAAGATCCAACGGTGGGCGGTCGATTTCGCAGGAAAGCTGCCCGATGTTTTGCCTTCGGGGAATTGGCAGTTTCACCGCCGTACCCCCGCCACTCGTCAACCGCCCGGGTTGTTCAGAGCCCCCCCCCCTCATACCACTTACCATCCACGGGTGCTCCGGGGAAACCACTTACCGCCCGTCCCCTCCTGCTAAAGTCACACCCACGTCAGCATGACGTCAGCACCCTCACCCGCCACCACTGCTCCACGTCGTCTCCATGTCGTCCATCCACCCACATGCCTTGCCACCGTGTCACCACCACTTGTCCACCTACGTCAGCTGCCACATCACCCTGTTGTACCTAGACCCACCGATGATGTCATGTTGACGTCATCGCCGAAAAGGCGCCAAAAGGCCAAGTTTGCATAAAAATTCAGGAAATGACCGTTTTATGTCATTTTAACTTGTCGTTGTCGAAGCGTTGTGCATGCAAAGGACGTTGTTTACGGTCAAGATCAAGAATTTGCTTGCCCAAGCTGCTGCCGCCCTCATAGTCGACTCAAATACCTGCAATTGTTCCAGCTTGACACCTCCTGCACCGAAAAATCCAGGTATTTGCTGCAAGTGACCTACTTCACCCATATTTCTCCCATTTTTCTCCTAATTTCTTGTAAAAAACTCTGCAAAAGCTCCTCACAGTCAAATTATCAATTGAAACTACCCAAAAACCTGGTAAACTCCCTACACCACAAAACTCTGCAAAAAACTCGTGCCCTTCTGTGAAATTGACCGTGAAAGACTAATTGAAGAAGCTCAGCTACCGGCTAGAGCCCATGTAACTACACACTCATCTCTGTTATCAGAATTCCCTTTGAAAAACTAGCTAATTATCTCAACACACTCTGGTTTCTTCCAACAGAGTGCCCCACGGTTTATCAAACCCTGTAAAAAGTTTCCTCTTGCTCTCAGAACTGCTCACTTTCAAAAACACAATTCAGTAGGCTGTCCTCAGCCTCTGCAGTAATCCTAAGCTCAAGTAAAACATCCAATAAACTTCAGACATGGCCACTCCATATGCTCTAGATGTTGCTCATGTTAATCCACCCAGTAAGGAGCTTGAAGCTATGCCACTTGTAAACAGTGATTTCCTCATTGCAGATTTTGTGGCAAAGAGGAACCACTTACAGACCTTCTGCCAGCTAAGGAACAGTCACTTAGACAACAGTGACATGTATGGCATCTGGGAGTCTAATCTGCCTACCTACTTCTTGCCATCTGTCAATGTTTTTCCTGAAGTCATTCACCTCTGTGCAGAAAATTATGACCAGAAACTTAGAGTTGTTAAGTGTCCATCTGGGAGCATCCTCTTTTACACAACTCCTGATTCCATCAATCAAATGCTAAATTAAAAGAAAACCCAGCTGCTCTACCCCTTTTCCATAAAGTATTTACTGGATGAGGGCTCCAAGCTCTCTAGCATTGAGATTGCTGCAGTTGCCAAAACTTTCATGAAAGCAGACTGCCAGCCTTCTGGGCCACCTCCTTTCCCATATGCAAATTTCAATGAGGTAGGAAAGTTTCTTGTGGACATGATATCCTCTGTCCTGGTGTTCTCCACAAATGAGCATGTTGATGAAACTGTGCTGGTCATGCTATCTGCATATACCCTTGGGAAGCCCCCTGCTATAAAATACAATTATGCCAAGTTTATTGCGAACAAGATACATGACCAACTGTTGAGGCTG
This sequence comes from Pinus taeda, assembly GCA_000404065.3. Lineage (NCBI taxonomy): Eukaryota > Viridiplantae > Streptophyta > Pinopsida > Pinales > Pinaceae > Pinus > Pinus taeda. The sequence goes on from APFE030646661.1 coordinate 17,456, forward strand.
GACAGGGAAGCAATATTTAAATATTCGTCATACATCTATCACCTCTTCTTGTACTATCAAACCGATTGCTTCCTGTGCCCCATCAAGAAGCTGGATTCACAAGGTGAGAGGAGGTCTGTCATCTTCTAGTCTTCAGTTTTCCATCAAGTCCAGAACTCTCCCTACTCCTACTGTGAATTTATTGACCAATTTGTCTATCCAGTCACATGCCTCTTGAAGAGGACTCCTCCTGCCAGATTGTCCAAAGATATGCAAAAAAATTTACAGCTGTCCAGGAATTACAAAATAGTTGATTGGTATTTATACCAAAATCGCACAGTCATCACGATCTATGGTTGTGAGCTCTATCCTTACAGGCTCCCAAGATATGTGCCTATGAGATTGTTTGCCTTGGAATACTATAGGAAACTCATCAATTCTGACCTCACACACTTCCATAGTGCCAAGAAGAAAGCCAATCCGAACACCTTTCAGAAATCACACCACAGTAATCTGCAATCCAAAAAAGAAAGCCAATCTCAAATTCAGTGACCACCTAGGCCCATTCATCATGAATAAGAAAGATGGTTGGCAAGAAGCTGATCAAATATTGGGGCAACAACTTAAACTTAAAAGGAGCTTCTTGTGGGTCCCTTATGACCCTGAAGGATTTATCAGTGCTAGGAGGGTCAAGTATAGGCTGTTAGCCTATAAACACTGCCCATATCCACAAATTGAACACTTTGCCAACCAAGATGAGTGGGTGACTGGTACATTAGTAGAAGAATTTACTCAGGAGGAAACAATGGAGCAGACTGTGAAATACTTAAAGGAAACCCTTGACTTGGATTCTTGTCGGTAGGTCATATTTAAGCAACCAGTCCAAGTAGGAGAAGGCACATCCACTGCTGCAGCTACACAGACCACCCAGTAGGCATCTACTATAGCAACAACAACAACAAAAGGCAAAGAGGTGATGGATGAACAACAAGAGATAGAGGCAGGGCGGCCCAGTACTTCACAAGATCAAAGCCAAGGGCAAGCCCCTTTACAGCAAGCTGAACCACCCCAGGTCCCAGTTTTGCAAACACCTCTCAATGAAGAGAGAGGCAAAAAATGAGATAGAGAGGAGGTCACACCTCCAAGTGGGTCAACACAGCAACCAGAGGCGAAGAGGCCAAGGATTGATCCTCAGACTGAGGAAGAAGACATCAGTGAAGAAAGAGCAGAAAGCTAAAGCAAAGAAAGACAATCCAGCCAGCAGACTGCCACTAGTTCATTTCGGCAAGAACAATCCATGCAGCAAAGCACAGAAGTATCCTCCTCAAGGCAGTAGGGTAAGCAACCAGCTGGAGTCAAAGGGTCATTCATGGAAATCAAGGCCCAAAATGAACTCTTAAGAGTTCAACTGTATGATCAATTCTTGAAAACCACACTCTCCAAACAATAGAGATTGATGGCAGCATATGACATCAAGGAGGATAAGATGATTTTTACTCATTTTAATCCTAAAAGCCCAAATCCTAGATCATCTGCAGACTACACCAAAACAAGTCTAGAGGTCCTCTCCAAGGACATACACCCCAGGGACCAGATAGAGCTGCACAAACAGACATGGGAAACGGTGTATGCCACACTTGCAGATAGGGCCATGTTGGCCCATCAGTTAAAAGAATCACTAAAGAACACAAATACACAGCTTGATTTGGAAAGGATGTCTTCCACTGCTAAGGACAACAGAATAAAAACTTTGGAAGACATAATCATTGATATAGGACATGATCCTAAATATCCAAAGGGTATTAGGGCCCTTATGAAGAAAAAAGAGGATGACATTGTTGCACTGAGAAAGTAGGCAAAATTGCCTCCAACCATTCACCCTCAAACAGCAGAACTTGTACAAGAGAAGCAATTTGATGAGGCCATGGATCTGCTTCTGATCATGAATCAAAGAATATTACAAATGGAAGCAGAATTGGAAAAGGCATTGCAGGACAAGCAAGGGGAGTCAACCTCCCAGCCCCCTCAAACTTCTACAAACTCTTGGCCCTGCCCCTCCTACACAAGCAACAACAGCCCCTCCTGCCATTCCAGCACCAACCACAACCACATCAGCAATAGAAGCAACAGCAGCAACAACAGCAGCAGAATCTAGCATGAGTATGGAGTACATGATGAAAGCTGTCAAGGAACTTGAGGTTCAGGTGACAGAAATCAATGAAGCCAAAGATAGACTGGCCAAGCTAGAGGCTAGCTGTGACAAGTCCAAGATGACTGTAGCAGAGAAGCAGAGAGAGATAAAGGCCTTGGAAGCCAAAGTGAAAGCTTTGGAAAAAGAGTTTCTTCTAGGCAAAACTCTAGCAGAAATCAAGAAGATAATTGTGGAGCACTCGAAAGGTATGCTTTTGACAAATAATTTAGTGGCTTTTCAGTAACATTTGTAACCTTTTATGCATCATGAACTCAAAGAAATAAAGAATTCTAATAAAATGTGTGAGAATTAACATGGAAAGCTTAATCGTTGACAATTGTCATTTTTCTATGCAGGGAAAGGTGGAAACGAAGAGCTGCTATTCAAAAGGGAAAGGCAGAGGAGGAATAATTGTTGACCCTCTAGAAGGGAACCGGATGCAAACGAGATCGAGCAGATCAAAGCAGAACAACCCGGGAAAGGAAGAAGGGATACCAATTCGGCGAAAAAGGGAAAGAAAAGTAAAGGATTAACAGCTTGGTGAATCCCTCAGGATCTTTGATCCTGAAAGATCGTTGTTTTACTTATTTTTGTTACCTAGATATCCCCGTCGTTACCTTTATAAAAAGGAACAACATCGTTAAGCAAAGGGACCTTTTTTTGTAACTTTCAGTTTTCAGACTAAACTTTGATCATCGAGTCTCACTGAGACCTAGTTTACTGTACGTTTGTTGATGCGTTAATATAAAAGACTTGGTGTTTATTTCATCTTTGCGTCTGGAGTAATCTAAGGCAGTGTACCATTGGAAGCTAAGGGCCCAACTCCGAAGGACACTTGCTTTTGTATCATTATAACTTGATTTCTACGTGGTTTGCTTATCTTTATTGCTCGGTAATCTGATATGTTTTTCATGTGCTATTCCATGCTCTGCTACGATTAATTCATTAATGGTTCTTTCAGGAAAT
>APFE030646664.1:6464-30026 GCA_000404065.3 Pinus taeda
TTCATAATCATAAAAGCGATAACCAAAATCATTAACACCATATCCAATAAAGGTACATTTCTTTGATTTTGCCTCAAGCTTTGTCCTATTTTCATTATTAATGTGAACACAGGCTTCTCAACCAAAAGTCTCTAAAAATTAGTAGTTTACCTTTTTACATATCCATGCCTCCTCTGGAGTACCACCAACCAAGGAACTTCAAGGCCCTCTTTTTATTATATAAATAACAGTATCTACAACATTTGCCAAAAATTGTAAAGGCAATCCTGCATGCAATATCATGCACCTTGCACACTCCATGATTGTCCTGTTTATCCTTTCTAACATACCATTTTCTTGTGGCGTTCCTGGAACTATCTTCTCTTTACGAATTACATTCTCTAAACAATACCTATCAAAATCTTTGCTGAAATATTCACCTCCATTGTTTGATCTGAGACACTTCAACCTTTTTCCCGCCTCATTTTCAACCAAAGCTTTCAATTTCTTGAAAGTATCAAATACATTAGATTTATTTCGAATACAATATATCTAGGTTTTCATGGTTTCATCATCAATAAAAGTAACATAATAACGAGATCCATCGAGAGATGATACATGAACAGGTCCCCATACACCTATATGCATAAGCTCTAATTTTTCACTCTACTTTTCTTTCCCAACTGTGAGGAATATGACTCTCTTTTGTTTTCCATAAACACAATTCTCACAAAATTCCAAATCAACATGCTTCAAACCTGGCAAAAAATTTCTTGAGTGAAGAATCTGCATCCCCTTCTCACTCATGTGCCCAAGCCTATGAAGCCATAATGATGTATCTTCTCATGTAGAGGTTAAATCAGTAACATAATTAGAAATACCATTACATAAATACAATGTACCAACCTTTTCTCCTTTTTCTATTATGAATGCTCCTTTAGTGACCTTCCAAGTTTTATCTATAAATGTTGTTACAGAACCTTCACCTCCCATCTACCCTATTGAAATTATACTTTTCTTCAGATCTAGAACATGCCCTACCTCCTTCAACAACCATTTATTTCCATTCTATTGTTTTATGAAAATTGTACCCATTCCAATTATTTTACAGGGTTTATCATCACCCAATCAAACCTGTCCAAAATCTCCTTGAACATAATCATGAAAATGTTTCCTGTCAGGTGTGGCATGGAATGAGGCCCCTAAATCTACCACCCAGTCATCAATAATATTTTATAATGAATGAATCAAAGCATCCTACAACACATCACCTGTCACATTCACTTCATAATTATTTTCTTGCTGTGTGTCTCCTTATTTTCCCTTTCAAGACTTGCAGTCTTTCTTCAAGTGTCTTTTATTCCCACATTTCCAGCACACTATCCATGATCTGGACTTGGATATTCCTTTCCTTGACCTACTATGATATCCTAGGTTTTTCCCTTTTTCTTCCCCTAGTCTCTGTAGTCAAAGCATTACCTGATGTCTCACAGGAGATTTTTCGTTGCATTTCGTCGCTAATGATTTCACAGACAACATCATCAGACTTTAAAGTACTAGATCCAGAGACAGAGTTACTAATGGCCATAGCTAAACCATTCCAAATTTCTGGCAATAAGCATAGAAATAATAGATCCCTAACTTAATCATCAAAAGTTACCTCTACAGAACTTAACTGACTCATAACTGTATATAATTCATTTGAATGATCGGCAACAGATCCACCTTATAACATCTTGATATTAAATACATGCTTCATAAGAAACAATTTATTTGAGACAGATGGTTTTTCATATGATTTTGCCAATGATGAAATTAAACCCTCTATTGTCATTTCCTTTGAAATATTAAGTGTTTCTATTGAGAATATCCCATTTTTTGTTTGTCATACTCGTCGGCTTCTTTGTCTTTTCACTCAATGGTAGGTATATATATTTATGATACAGATAATCTTCCATCTGCATCTTTCACAACTGGTAGTTCTTGCCATTAAATTTTTCGACCCTAAACCAACCATCTTCTGCCATTATTCCCACTTGAACCAAGAACCCTTCTCTCCTACGAGTTTATCAGCAAAATGGACCTTCAACACTACTACCCATTGTTATAAAAATATATATTATAGAGAAATGGAACACATAAAATATATTTCATAAATATAAACACAGAAAACGAATAAAAGAAGAGAGACACAGATATATATGGTTCACCCAATTTTGGTTACGTCCATAGAGAAACAGTGAGTCGTTCCTTTTATATTATCCAGCAAATTGAAGAGATACAACCTACAATATTTCCATTGTAATTCCCTCTTTTCTCTCACACAATATCCTCTCTCTTTCTCACTCCACAACCAACACAAGGTAAAACATTCAGCATACAAAAGCATAGAGAAGCATAAGGCCATATTTGTGGCCAAGGGTACTCTCAAGTTGAAGGGATTTACTATGAGGATACCTTTTCTCCTGTAGTGAGGTACTTATCCATTAGATCAATTATTTCTTTGGTTATGCAGATGGGGTGGAAGATCCACCATATGGATGTAAAAATAAATTTCTCAATGGATTTATTGAGGAGGAGGTGTACATCAAGGAACTAGAAGGTTTTGAGACATTTGATTGAGAGTCTCATGTGTGCAGACTCAAGTGAGCATTGTACAATCTCAAACAAGCACCCTGTGGTTGGTACACCATGATCAGTAACTATCTCACCAGTTTAGGCTTCACCAAAAGTAATGCGGAAGAAAACCTATATCATATCTTGGTAGAAGGTAAATTACTTATTATTGTATTATATGTTGATGATTTTGTTTTAACTGGTGATGAGCAGTTGATCATATCTTATGAGGAGGACCTTGCAAGGAAATTTAAAATGAAAGAAATGGATCCCACGCACTACTTCCTTGGGTTGGAAGTATGGAAAGACAATGAGGATCTATTTGTTTCTCTAGGAAAGTCTGCAAATGATACGTTATAGAGGTTCAACATGGAGAGTTGTAAACCCATGGAGACAACTCTAATGACCAACTGGAGGAAGGAGGATGCCACTTCAGGTGAAGAAGTGGATGCTACGATTTATTGACAAATAGTGGGTTCACTAATGTATCTTGTGAACACATGACCAGATATGTGCTATGCAGTCAACCAATTGAACCAAATTATGGTTAGTCCAACCAAATTATTTTGGAAGGTAGCTAAGCATGTTTTACAGTACCTCAAAGGAACTACCCACTTTGGACTATGGTACATATAGACAGAGGGAGTGAAACTGTGTGGATTCACAAATGCATATTGGGTGGGGAGTCCATCAAAGTAAAGGAGTGCATTAGGTGGAATTTTCAGTGTTGGTCTGTAGTGGTTTGTTGGTACAAGAGGAATTGTAATGCATCTCTATTCATAAAATTAATGCAAGAAAACAGTTGAGTTTTTAGAAAAATTATTTTCTTAGGAAAAATATTGTGTTCATGTGTGTTATTCTTATTGCATGTATGAAATTTTTGTTCTATATTGTGAATTAATTTCTGCAGATTAGTAGATTAGGTTTATCTTTTGTGATTTTGATTAAAATTTCATGAGTATTTGCAAATCTAGACCATAATTTCTACATTTTCTCCCAAAAACAATGAGAAGATTATGATGATATATTTGCACCTATGGTTGAATATACAACCATTCATTCGATAGTTTCTCTTGCCACAAATCAAGGATGGACCCTTCATCAGATGGATGTAAAGGTTGTATTCCTTCATGTCATGTTACAGGAAGAATTGTACGTTGAGCAGCCACAGGGATTTGAAGTAGAGAATTGAAAGGCACATGTTTGCAAGTTGAATAAGGCATTGTATGATTTGAAGCAAGCTCCTACATCATGATACACCTGCATAGATAATTATATGGTAAAACTAGGATTCAAAAGAAGCAATACCAATCCCAACCTCTACTTCAAGGTAGCATAAGGTATGTTGTTGATTTTGGTTTTATATGTTGATTATCTATTCTTGACAGGTAGTGAGCCTCTATTGATTGAGTGTAAGAGGGATTTAACCATAAATTCGAGATGAAGGACCTTCAACTCATGCACTTTTCTTAGCCTTGAGCTGTGGCAAAGGTCCAGTGAGATTTTCCTTTCAAAAGGAAAATGTGTCACGAAGTTATTGGAGAGGTTTGGAATGACAAAATGCAATTCCATGTCCACACAGATGGAAATAAATTTCAAGAAGTTATATGGAGAAGTTGCAAGAACTCATTTTTTGAATCCATCTAAGTATATATATTTGATTAGGGCTCTAATTTTCTTAGTGAACACTCGTCTAGACATAAGATATGCAGTGAACACGTTGAGTCAATTCATGATTGATCCTCTACATGCACAATAGATTGTTTCCAAACACATTTTGAGATATTTTCATACAACAATCACACTTGGCCTGGGATATTGTAATAGATGTGTTCAACTTCATGGATACACCAATGATGACTGGAAAGGAAACGTTGTCAATAGGGAGAGTATGTCTAGATGTTGTTTTATTCTTAGATCTACCATGATCTCTTGGATGAGAAGGAAGCATAAGTCTATAGCATTAATTACCATTGAGGTAGAGTACATTGTCGTTAACATGGATAGTTGTGAATAAGTTTGGTTGAGGAAGCTCTTTCGAGAGCTATTTGATCATTTCCTAGAAACTACAATTATATATTGTGACAATAATAGTGGGATCTATCTAGTAGAGAATCTTGTATTTCATGACAAGTCCAAGCACAATGAGATTTGATATCATTACATTTGAGACATGGTGCATAGAGGAGTCATTAAAATCCATCACATATCTACAGATGAGAGGGTTGGAGATATTCTCACCAAGGATTTATTGAAAGGTAAGTTATTAGTCTTCAGAGAGAAACTTGGACTGATAGATGTGACCCCTCCTGATAAGAGGCATCACTAATTGAGGACACTGAGCTAGATCTTCTGCCCTGTCTGAGCTCCCAGGGTGTGGAATTTCGATGGAGGGCTCCTAGGGTTGAGGGACCTCTAGAAAATAGGATATCTCCTATATATGTCACCCATAGGGTGTGTGATCCTTGTATATTTTGACAAGTTAGGTATCTCCTCCTATCTTGGTCTAGTAGCGTATACCCCAGTTGGTATTATAACCACACATTGGGCTTGTTGATATTCTCCCTCCTAGTCTGTCCAATGGGTTGAGGAGGCTTGGGGGTGTGTGATCCTTACCTTTGCTAAGTTGGGTATCTCACCCAAGCTTCGACTATGATGTAGGTGTACTACCACATTACTCTTGAGCGTCGTTGTTGGGAAGATCAATAGACAATAGGATGGATGTGATCCTTACCTATTACATGGTAAGTTGTATCTCACCTATTGCTCGATGAGGAGACATGAGGTGAGAGTGTCCAATAGTACCTTCCTTATTCTTTAAGAGGGCAGTATCTTTATCTCCTCGATTATTCTTATTCTTTAGATTTGAGAATGTTTCAGCAGATAAAGTTGAGTAGAGATGGGACACGACATGATGACAGGATACGTATGACATGATGCAGTTGGAATTTCTCCTTAGATGAGAGGGAATTTTAATTTGGAGGCTTAGTGACAAATTCCAACCATGGGACTATATTCCTCTTTTTGAGCAGACCAATTTTGAATATTTAAATGTCCAATTCAAATGGGAAAGTGTACTTATTAAGAAAACCCCACATATGCACATTTGGATAGGTCAGCCCTAACAGGAAATTGGTCACCCTTGGAAGCCTATAAGTACAAGTGACCTCAAGCTCATTTGATCATCACCACACATCTTCTTCTTTTCATCATTGATTGGTTTACACAAGTTTGAGGCAAGGTCGAGGAAAGTAGTTCACACAAGTTCTAAAATATGGGGTGTGAAACTCGCACATGTTCTAGGGTTTTGTGTCTCAATCGCAAGATCTTCAAAGGAAGATTTTGGCTATAACCATAGGTTAGTACGATCAAGGGTGTGGTTGGAAGGTCTCAGCCACATACACAACTCTTCCTCCATTTTCTTGGGCTCTAGGGATAAATTTGACATCTGATTGTAGTTGACGAAAGTTGATTACAGACAAGAAAAATTGTCTCTGATATATATTGACCTTGGGAACATATTTCTGAATTTTATTGGGTTATTTTGTTGGATTATTTTTTATTTGGCTCATTTTACTCTCTACTGAATGTTTTGTGATAATCTAACAGAAGAAGAATTTAGAAAGGGTTTTTCCCCTTGTGAGGTTTTTCCCTCATCTTTGACCAAACATGTTGTCTCTTGTTGATGTTTTCATTGCATCCTTTATCATTCCATTTAATGTTCTATATTCAATTATTATTAATGATTGGGAAGATTAATTGTTATCGTAAACATTTCTAATTGAAGAATTGAATTCGACTAAAAGTAATTGAAACGACATAGAGAAATGTCAAAATTATTGTAGACCTCTAGGGTGCTTGGGATGTTTCTGCAAGTCCTCCTCTTCACAAAAATCTAATGCACTACAATCCCTCTTACCTTGTGTAGAAGCCTCTAGTTCTTTGGAAGTTGTAACACCAGCTTGTAATTTATCTTCAAACTCCTTCACTCTGTGTACATACTATTTCAATTTTATTTCCATTTTTCTCTTTTAAATAACGTGCTTATTAAAAAACTACACATGCTTCTTCTACTTTTCAGAGTATTATTTTTTCTGGTGTAAAATGCAACCATAGATATACAAATGCATGCACAGCTGGCATGATCATATTTGAATGAATGATTTATTAAAAATTGTGCATAATTTGTAAGTCTCCCAGTCAAAATTCAAAACTAATGACTTAAGTTCTTGAATTGCTATGTCATGAGAACAGTGCAAATGTATGCACCTTGGCTTAGAAAAATGTCCATTCAACACTGTACACATGTAATTAATTGGAAATAAGCCTATGGTGCTGAAGATAAATGTATTTGTGAGAAAATTCTCTTTCACATTCCTCAAATTACGTGTTAGTTTATTGTAATTGATTTTACAAAATTACAATTTCTTAGTTTTTAACCCAATTTTAACCAGCTTATAAAAATTCTCTCCATAGCCTCATTCTTCCTTTTTCCTTAGTTATTTCAATTGGAAATGGTGTGTTCCACTATTTTCCACCTCACTATACACTTGGTTTTTATGTTTTGGCTAAAAATGAGCCCGTTGAGCAAAAATACCTAAGGGTTGTCTTTTATTCATGAGATGTCCCCTTAGTTTAATAAAAATGAAAGCCTACCTGTATTATGAAATGATTACAATAAATGGATTTGGGAATGTGATAGATACACATATTGGGAAAGAACATCAATTTGTTGGATTTTTATAACCTTCCCTCATCTGCTCACATTGGATGTATGAAACATGCACTTTTAACAGTTTTTACTATGATAGAAATTTGGTGTTAAATGCAATCCATAAACATACAAATGCACAAAAATATTGCGTAATCATATTTGAATGAATGGCTTATTTTCACTTGTGCATAATTTGTAATTCACTTGGTCAAAATTCAAAACTAATGCATTAAGTTCTTGAATTCTTCTATGAAGAGTTGAGTGAAAATGTACAAAAATGGGTTTAGAAAAATGCTCGTTGAAGATTGTACAGATGTCATTAATTAGAAGTAATTATATGGGGTTACATAAATATGTCTTTGTCACAAAAAAATAGTTTACATTCCTCAAATTATGTGTCATTTTCTTGCAATTGATTTGAAAAAATGAAAATTTATCAGGTTTTAACCCATTTTTTACCTGGCTTAGAAAAATTCCAGCCATGCCCTCATTCCTCCTTCTTTCTGAGTGATTTCAGTTGAAAATGGTGTTTTATACTCTTTTCCACCTCACTATATGCCTAGGTTTTCAATTTGGGCTACAAAGGCACCTGTTGTGAAAAAACATCTGAGGGTTGCTTGTATTCATGAGATGTCCCCTTACTTTAATAAAAATGCAAGAGAACCCCTATTAAGAAATAATTTTAGTAAATGGATTTTGAAAATGGGACAGGTACACATATTGGGAAAGAACATTCCCCTATTTATTTTTTATAATCTTCCCTCATCTTCTCGCAATGGATGTATGCAAAGTGCACTTTTAACAATTTTTAATATTATGGACATCCAATGTAAAATGCAAGCCAAAAACGTACAAATGCACATAGATATTGTGTGATCCTATTTGAATGAATGATTTATTTACACTTGTTCACACTTTCTAAGTCTCTTGGTCAAAATTAAAAGCTAATGACTTATGTTCTTGAATTCTTTTGTCAAGAACAAAGTGCAAATTTACAAAGATGGGCTTAGAGAAATTTCTGGCAAATACTATATAGATGTCACTAATTTGAAATAAGCCTATGGGGCTAAAGATAGATGTATTTGTGGCAAAAGCATGATTCATATATCTTAAATTATGTATAATTTATTGCAATTGATTTGACAAAATGACAATTTCTCAGTTTTTAACCCAATTTTATCTAGCTCAGAAAAATGCATGCTATACCCTCCTTTGTTCTTTAGGAGTGATTTTAGTTTCAAATGGTGTGTTATACTATTTTCCACCTCGCTATACACCTAATTTTTCAATCTAGTCTAAAAAGGTGTTTGTTTAGAAAAAACACTTAATGGTTGTCTTGTATTCAAGAGATGTCCCCTTAGTTTAATAAAAATGCAAGCCAACCCTTGTTATGAAATGATTATGATAAATGGATTTGAGAATGTGATAGGTACACATAGTGGGAAAGAAAATTACTCTGTTGATTTTTATAACATTCCCCTCATTTGCTCATAGTGGACCTATGAAAAGTTCACTTTTAATTTTTTTTACTATGATGGACATTAGGTGTAAAATGTAAGGCATAAACCTGAAAATGCACACAAATATTGTGCAATCATATTGAAATGAATGATTTATTTGCACTTGTGCACAATTTTTAAGTCTCTTGGTCAAAATACAAAACTAAATACTTAAGTTTTTGAATTGTTCTATCAAGAACAGAGTGCAAATGTACAAAATTGGGTTTAGAAAATTTTTCATCAAAGACTCTACATATGTCATTAATTCCTCAAATTCCATGTTAGTTTCTTGAAATTTATTTGACAAAATGACAAATTTACAACTTTTAAACTAGTTTTATCCAACTTAGAAAAATGCTTGTCAAAGCCTCATTCTTCCTTCTTTCTAAGTGATTTAAGTTTCAGATGGTGTGTTATACTATTTTCCACCTCACTATACATCTGGTTTTTCAATATTGGCTAAAAGGGTGCTAGTTGAACAAAAACAACTCAGGGTTGTCTTGCATTCATGAGATGTCCTCTTAGTTTAATAAAAATGCAATCCAACCCTTATTATCAAATGATTATAGAAAATGGATTTGGAAATGGGGTATATACACATATTGGGAAAGAACATTCCTTTTATTGATGATTTATAACCTTCCCTCAGCTGCTCATTGTGGATGTATGAAAAGTGCACTTTTAATAATTTCTACTATGATGGACAATTGGTGTAAAATGCAAAGCCATAAACATAAAAAATGCACGCAAATGTTGCGTAGTCATAATTGAATGAATTCTTTATTTACACTTGTGCACAATTTGTAATTCTCTTGGTCTAAATTCAAAACTAATGAATTTAGGTTGTTGAATTCTTCTGTCAAGAACAAAGTGCAAATGTACAAAATTGGTCTTAGTAAAATGATCACAAAATATGGTATATATTTCATTAATTGTAACTAATCATATGGGGATGAATACATATGTATATGTGATAGAGGTCTCTTTCACATTCCTCAAATTTTATGCTAGCTTCTTGCAACTGATTTGACAAAATGGAAATTTCTTAGTTTTTAACATAGTTTTACCCCACTCCAAAAAATGCTCCCAATATCCTCATTCTGCCTCGTTTCAAAGTGGTTTCATTTTCAAATGGTTATTCTACTATTTTACACCTCATTTCACAATTATTTTTTCAATTTAGGCTATAATGGATATGTTCTTGAATTGTTTTGTAAACAACAATGTGTGACTATACAAACTTGAGCTTAGAGAATTGTTGGTCGTAGACTATACATATGTCATTAATATAAAATAAGACTATGGGGATAAATATAGATGTATTTGTGAAAAAAAAATCCTTCATACTCCTCAAATTATGTGTTATTTTACTACATTTGATTTAACAAAATGACATATTTTCAGTATTTAAGCCAGTTTTACCTAGCTTCGAAAAATGGCTGCCATACCCTCATTCTTGCTTATTTCTAAGGGGTTTGAGTTGGAAATGGTGTGTTATACTATTTACCTTAACAGATAGTAAAAGCTTTGCACATGTCTTACCTACAAAGTTCTTCCTATAGAATAGCAAATCTATAATTTGATTTCAAATTTTGAGATATCAAAGATAAATATTTTTCCATTAAAAAAGAAAAATCATCGATAACAGAAATGAATATATGTAACCATATATATTAAATAAAAATATATTCATCATAGATATTATATAACATATTGTCATACATAATTCATCATATATTTACATCTCAAAATGGGGTGCACCAATGATCCTCCCTAGTTCACAAACAATGGAAAAGATCCCAAATGTCATAATATAAATGATAGTATACCATAGATTTCCTTACAAAATTCACCATATTGATAGGTCCAATGCTTATATATCCAAATGGGGTGCCCCAATCCTCATCCCCAATCCATAACAATGATGGACAAGATCCCATTGGTTTGAATCCCATGAAAATTGCAGATGCACATGAAGCTGCAGACTATTATACGAATAACTAAATTAAAAGTTTGGACCCACTCTCCATTTACTAGGAGGTTGATTATCATCGCTTGAGCCTAAATATGGTTGATATTTATTAGGAAATGTTTTCCATGTATAAAAAATAACCTCCATAAAATCAATATAGCCATCTATGGTAAACTCTAGTGAATTATTTTTCTTCACAATACCAGGAGGTATAAAATGCATTACAACCAAGTCAAAAGTAACCATGAAACTTTCATCTCAACAAGGAATTTCCGCATATGATTCACTGTACATCATGTCCTAATACCTTGTGTGGTTGAAAAATTTGTAGGAAAGAGGATGAATGTTATGCTAATGGATTCCATGTGGCTATACTACTCAAATATATGATGGTAATGCAATGTAACTTCCATATTTTGAAGAGGAATCTAATCTATCACTTACAACTTCATCATCACCTTTTGTTGGAAGAAGTTGGAGATTTATATGATCATCATATTTCATTGCGATAAATCGACAAAAGGAAGATTCTCCATTTCAGGTACTAGTGCCCCACCTTCTGATAGAGGTCACAGTAAAGAAAACATCATCAATACCTACAATTAGAATAAATATACCATTAAATATTGTTAAAACAAAGTTAAACCATTGGGATATACTGTGACAGGTCTAATCTAAGGTACTTTCATATACTTTTAAAATAGAGCTAAATTTGCATATAGAAATGCTATAATATAAATATTACATCTTGTAATATAAAGTTCAATATTTCTTATTGGAATTCAAGACACATTTTCCTAGACTATGTCTGAAAGTTTTGAGCATTTTTATGAAGTGACAAACTAAAATTTCAATTTAACCCACTCTGTAACCACCCTCCTCCCACATTTACCCAATTTAACTGGTCCACTAGGGTAAACATGTGGTGAGAGGATACTATGATCTAATTAAACTCCACATGTACAGTTGAGGAAGTGGAACCAACAAATCAAAACCAATCTGACTTTCTACAAATGTTATAAAACCTTTAGGAGCCAACCAACCCTTCTGGGTGACCAAACCCTAAGCTAACTTGACACTTTACTGACCTATATCCTCATTCGCTCCCATGACATGGCATCCATGCGACTAGGACTCTCTAGTCTCTGCCACATCAATGGCATGCCAGTGACTCAAGACATTTTTTAGCTATTTCTAAGCCAACAACCTCAGATTTTGTGCCACTTTTTAGGGCTAGGTTTGAGGCCACTACCCATAACTTCATGAAACTTCCAAAAATGAGAAATAACATCAAAACAATGATACTAATGAGAATATTTGAACAAATATTTGATCTGATCCCTACTAGCCATAACAATCATTTCATCAAACATGTCACACATATGCATTCTACTTGTCATAGCAATAGGTCTAAGCATAGAGGTCTCATACTTATCTAAGAATCTCTAAGAAGCATTGATTCCTTATCACAGTAGCTGCATTATAATATATTAGGTCATATATTCATTATTCATTCATTTGAAAATCAAAACATGATGAGAGCCATACATCATCACTGTCATAAAACAAACTCATAAATAGCATATAAACAACATAAATAACAAAGATATAACAACTATAAAACCACATATAAACAAGTATATTTACCCATCAAATATAGGAGGAATGAAACTCTTATTAACAAATTCAAAATGCAATCATGATTGGGACTTCCAAGTACCACCCAATCATAGATTGTTGGAACCAAATCTTTCTTTCAGCCAGTCACCCATGCACCATATTCCAAGCATGAATGTGGGATCTCATGGAACAATCCAACAAAACCAAACTAGGGCTTCCAGATGCCAAAAAAAATCAACCTTCAACCAATGATTCCACCTCATGGTTGGAAATCACTAACCATCACCAGATTGTTCTCTACCTAAGTTGTATAGTTCTTGAGAGCGCATTTCCCAACTAGGGCTTCCAAGACTAGTAACTCAACCCACAGTTGTTGTCGGGATTCCAGAGAATTTGTCCAACCAAGACTTCCAGGACTAGTAATTCAACCCACAAAGGGTTTCCATAGAGTTTTTCCAACCAAGTATTCTAGGATTAGTAACGCAACCCAAGTCGTTAAAGGGCTTCCACATAATTTGTACAACAAAGGCTTCCTGGAACTAGTAACTCAACCCACAACCATAAGGAACGTGAGAACGAGATATAAAATGAAAGGAAATAAACCCACATTATCATGGCTATCCAAAAAGTGGAAAGGCTAGGAAAATCCATTGTCAATCCATGCAATCCTCCATGGTAATGATAGATCATAACCAATAACCCACATGCATGTGCCGTGGATGAAAAAACTAGCAAGGAAATCATACATGCAACTCGGTACCTACAAGAAAAAACCATTGTATTTGTTGATCCCGATGTCCTCTTGTGCTTTCCTACTCTTCCTTTACCATTGTGCTCCAAGTCCCAAGTATGCCACCCTCCTCGAAGAGTGCTCCAAGAAAACTCTAAGTGTCCAAGAGTATGAGAGAGAGAGAGAAGAATAGAGAGCTCCAAGCTAAAACTGACAAAAGTTTGAACTGAATAAAGCTACAAAATAATGCCCAGAAGCCTTTTTATTAATCACGCCTCTAATTTATTCAATTTTCCATTATTTTCCTTCATATTCCTCCTCACATGCAACCTTTGACCTTTGACCTTCCTTTTCTTCTAAGTTCCATAATTTTCATAAATAAAATGCCAATTAATGCCACTTTTCCTTTCCAAAGTATTTTCCAATGCTTTTGGCAATTTCCTTAGCCAAATAAGCCGAAGTGACACCCACTAGGATGTTTTACCCACCATTCATCTTGGACTACATGTACCATGATCTTGGCCTTATTTTTTTTACATGGATTATTAACCGAGGTTGTTACAAAACACTCCTCCTTAGGAGAACACCATCATCAGTGTTAAATGACACCTATAACTAGCAATACCACTAAAAACAAAACATACTTCCCTTAGAGCTTTATAAAAAATATCAATGGAGTATTTACAATTACCATTTCTAAAACATGAAAAACATACCATTTGTTGGAGCTTTATAACACATATCATTATGGTATTTACAATAATAACCAGATATACACTAATACACATTTTCTTTAACCAAAAAATAATCATATTGTATATGGATCTTTATAAATCTAGCTTGATACAATATATAAAATAGTATACACATATATACATATCCACATTTTCTCAACCAACGAATAAAAGGATATGATGCCTCTATCAATATAAATAAATGATGAATGAAGAAAGTTTGAAGGAGAAGTTAAAGATAATATGTTGATCTTTCATAGAAACTACTATCTATAACTTAGAGGAACTATGATAATGAGAACTGGATCATAGAACATATGCTAGTCTTTCACAGAAACTATTATTTATAACTTATAAAGGAAATGAGGACTTCAAGTATAGGAGCACTTTTTAAAATAATTTTAACTTTATCTACATAAGAAAATAAACACCTACAGCTTCATTACTATACTTGAAAAGAAGAAAACACAGCATGACACATGACAGAGAAGCTTACAAAATTATATGCAACAACGCATGGAAACTTCTGATTCTTTCATTAATCAACGATGATATCAGGAATGTAGTGGCCTAGTCTCCAGGTTCTCCAAACTTCCAACCCTTTCTTAGTAAATTTCCCTCTTTTTATACATTATGTAATAGTTGTTGATTTCTGAAACTACCCAGACTATTTAACTGCTTTTCTAACTATATGAAGTAAAAACTATTACAGAATTTTACAGAGGGTAAAAGACACCTCAAAGAACATGAAATAATAAGAACATAGTTGAATTCAGAAGGGGATGATAACTGTTGGCGTGCTCTATTGGTCCACAATCGAATTCCTCTATTAATTCCCTAATGATGCTTAATTCATCTTAGACATAATGAAATGCATTTAGTTTGTGTAATCTTGGGCTTACATGGGCATTCTTATTGGCCAAAATGGAAAGAACATATTGGATTATCTTCCTCTTCAACTTCGACTCTAACCCTGTCAAATCCGCCCATACAGTGCTTTGTTGACTTTCATCACAAATCACAATCAGCCCAATAACCCCTGTAATGCACCCCTAGGCTGCATAACTATGAAAATGTGTAAATTATGTGTAAATATTTTATATTTGTGCTTCTCTATCATAAACCTTTTATAATGAAAATATATGATAAAACATTATTTTTCTGCTTCCAATATGTGCTTCGCACAATTTTCGAGGTATACTTTCCCGCCGATTCATCCCCACCGTAGATCTGTGCTTTTCAGATCAGATGGTCTGTAAAGGTTTCAGGCGAGACATAAGCCCAGAAAATACCTGCCCTAAATGGGCAGTTTCCTCTCTTCACCTAACTGCTACATGTTGAATGTTGAGTGGAATCGGTTGAGTTCCAATAAAAACCATCTACCGCTTTTGGTCTGCCTGAAAACCTGCCTTATAACTTGAAAATTTCCTTTTCACATGCCTTACAGATCTATTGAACTTATATAACATAATATATATCACTATCAGATCCGACCCGCAATCGTCATGTCATAATATATATATATATAATATATATATATATATTATATATATATATATATAATATATTGCTTCGAGTCTGAATTTTCTATTATACTCCTTTATAATAGAAATTCATATAAAAAAGCGTAAACAAAAATATATATGGATATCAATAAAAATATTTACAACTCGTGATAAGATGAATGCATTGAATTATAAAGTATAGCACATAAACTATTGGGTCTGACCCTTATTGTAGATCATGATCGACGGGTCACATACATATAATATAAGTGCTCTGTGTTGTTCTAGACCCGCCGTCTTATAAAGCATGGCATATAACATATCGAGTCCGAAACCCAATCGCAAATCGCAATCAGTGCTAGTCCATGGAACCAACCATCCATAATCATTGTAGACCCATCGAACTTTTAAACGCAACATATATTATTTAGGGTCCAGTGTTAATGCTTTAACACTTGTTTCCTTTGTAAAATCCAATATATTTCTTCATTTCTTTTATGTTTTGATTCTGATATACAACTTATTACATCTCCTTCTTGCCTTATCTTTTTTCAAAATATTTTTCAAGTGATTTTTTGAATGAAACAATGAATGCAAACAACAAAATACATGCTACAACATCTGGCTCCACCTGGGGATAGAGCTTTTGCCACAGAAGCACTAAGAACTACAGATTAGTGCCTTCACTTCGGGCATGGAGTCATATATTGCTTTGCATAAACTGAAATACTATGGCATTTGTACAATGATTTCACTCCGGTATTCACAATGAAATGATGCTTATTCTTTATAACTGGAAGTAGTGCTTTAAATATTGACCATTAACAGGCAGTTGTAGAGTTTCACCATTAATATTCTCAAGGATGAAGGTATTCTTGGATCTCACTTCAGAAATTCTAAAAGGACCATACCAGAGAGGATCAAACTTCCCATGTTTACCCTTATCTTCTCTTCTGGTATCCCATATCAATACTAAATCTGCAACTTTGAAATCAATTTCCTTGGCTTTCTTGTCAAAAATATTTTTCATCTTAGATTGATACATAATAAAGTTGTCTCTTACCTTTTCCTTGCTCTCTCTTAGCTCCACCACTTTGTTCATTCTTCTTATCAAAGCATTTGGTTCTTCTTTTGCCTCTTGGATCATTGCAATCACTAGATTTACAAGTTGACTTGGAAACATAGCCTGAGTTCCATATACTACTTTAAAAGGTGATTTCCCTGTAGATCTTCTTGTCTATTATAATTTTAACGAGGCATCCGAATTTGCTGAAAATATTTTCTTCAAGGAACTTCATTATTACTATATGATCATTTGCTCTCTTAGTAGGAATTTCCTCTACCCATTTGGTGAAGTAATTAGTTACTATGAGAACCCACCTATGTTGTCTGCTTGAAGGTGAGTTGATTTCTCCAACAAAGTCCAATCCCCATTACCTAAATGGCTCCTCTATGGAAACTAGAATCAAAGGTAAAGGAGCTAATCTCTTCTTCTCAGCAAAATCTGACATTTGTGACAACTTCTAACAAACTTATATGTATCACCAAATAAAGTAGGCCAATAAAATCTTTCCTGAAGGATCTTATGTGCAGTTACTTTCCAACTGTAATGTCCTCCACAAAACCCCTCATGATAATCTTGATTGTTTCTGTAAATTCATCTTCTGTTAAACATAGCAATAAAATTCCAGCAAGATCCTTCTAGTACAATCTGCCTTCCACAATCACATATGGTTGTGCCTTGATATTTAATGCCCTATACTTTGTTCTATATAAGGATTGAGGACAAGAAAAAAAGCACAAATAATGAATTATATGCTTATACCATTCTGAACACAAAAATTTATACTTGATCTTCATACCTGGATCTTACTCTCCTTCACTTTCTTTAGCTGCTTTCTCATCCACAGGTGCCAACAAGTTAATTCCCAATGCCTGAAAGTTTGATTCTGTAAACATTTTTTCCAATCCATGTCCTTTCACCAAATTTGTGGGTTTTATGTCCAAATCATATTCTTGGATCTTGGCAATCCACTTTCTTCTTCTACCTTCTACATCTCCCTGTAGTAATACATCTTTCACTGTAGCATTTGGCACATAAGCAATGATTTGGGACTACAACACATAAGTTCTAAAAGCTTTAAGGGCTTTTACCAAAGCATACACTTGTTTCTCAAGGATATTATATTTCAGCTCATAATCCCTAAGAATCTCATGAAAGAATGCAATTGGCTGCTCTCTCTCTTCATCATTCTTCTACAATAAGACAACAGTGATTGAACTTGATAATGCAAATGAAAAAGTTTGGAAAGGCTTTTGGTAATTAGGACTGATTAAGACTGGAGTTGCTTGTAATGCCTCTTTAATCTTGGAAAATGATTCCCTAGCTTCTTTGGTCCAACTCACTTCATTCTCTGTTTTTAGCATATTAGTAATCTCTTTTAAAATTTCTGCATAGTTGGATACAAACCTTCTCAGGAAGTTTATCTTTCCAAGAAAATTTTGAATATCTTTTTTACTCCTGGGCAATGGTATTTTATGCACAATTTGTACTTTGGTTGGATCTATCTTCACTCCTTCTCTGGAAGCAATGTGTCACAATAGTTTTCCTTCTTCCATAGAAAAAATGGATTTCTTGGGATTTAAGGAAAGTCCAAATCTTCTACATTTATCAAAAGTCCTCTTCAAATGATCCAAATGTTCTTCATCAGAATTTGAGAAAATAGTAATATCTTCCAAATATGTTACTACAAACTTATCTCCAACAAAAGCAATGTCCATAGCCCTTTGAAATGTAGCACCTGCATTCATCAATCCGAAAGGCATTCTGGCATACATAAATGTTCCCCAGGGGGTTGTGAATGTTGTTTTCTTCTAATCCTCCTTATCTGCAACCACCTGGTTAACCAGAAAATCCATATAGCATTGACATTCTAAAAGATCTCATTACCTTTTACAGCACGTGATCCATCTTAGGCAATGGATAGTTATCTTTCAAATAAGCCCTGTTGAGATTTCTGAAGTCCACACACAACCTTATTTCTCCATTTTTCTTTCTCATAGGTACTAGATTAGTCACCCAATCAGAATACCTAAGTGGGACTATGATTTTGGCATCAAGCAACTTCTTGACCTCCTTTTCAATTGATGGTAGAAGCAAAGGATTTATCTATCTAAGCTTTTGCTTGTAGGTTTTAGCCCCCTCCTTCAAAGAAATCTTATGTTGAATAATATTTATATCATAGGTTTTGAGATCTTCATGGGACCATGCAAAGACATCAACATAACTCTTGAAAAGTTTAATATATCTTTCTTGAAAATTAGGTGAAACTCCAACATATAATTTGACTAACCTAGGATTCTCTTGAGTTCCAATATTATGATCCTGAATATGTTCATCCTGTAAGATTTTCCCTGAGTCCAGAACTACATCATTGGAATTAAAAATCATTTTAAGAGGAACAAGTCCCTTTGGTAGAATATTATATTTCAATTAAAAGATCTTCTAATTTGCTATTGAATCTTTTAAGCCATTGGCTCCTGCAATTTCTGTTGTCTCTTCTTTGTCCTGATCAATTTCTATGCCCTATAACTCTTCAAGCATAGACGAAAACTCCTTAATCTACTAGTCATCTTCAAAACATTACTAGTTCTTAACATTATCAAGAACATAAGGTTTGTGTCTTGTTTCTACCTTATATATTAGTCTTGGATTAATATGAGACTTGAAAGTGCTAGCAGCAACAACCAATGAATCTGCCAATCTATTCTCATCTCTTAGAATGAATTGAATGTTAAAAGCTTCAAAGAAGTTTTCAATCAAATCCCATACCTCATTTTTATATGCTCGGAGCCTAGGATGCTTTGTTTGGCAGTGATCTTTTATCTGCTTAATAATTAACTTCGAATCTCCAAAATAGAAATTGACTTGACTCCCATCTATATGGATGTTTGTATAGAAATAATCAAGGAATCCTATTCTACCACATTGTTAGTTGCCTCGAACTCTAATTTGAAAGAAAAAGGGAACATATTACCTCCAAGTGCAATTAGAAAAAACCAGCACCTATTCCTTCCTTGGAATAAGCTCCATCAAAGAAACATTTCCACACTTCTTCTGTTTGCAGCTCTGTAATTACATTGGCTGAAGCAAGCTTCTTCTGATTATCTTTAGCTAGCTCTACATTATAATGCAATGTGAAACAAGAAAATTCATCCTTCTCATAACTATATACAGGTGAATTGCTTGCTCCATTTTTTGTAATTGTCTTTATAAACCTAGTTTCTCTGACAATCTCCACTCCTCCCCACCAAAAATTGGTATAAAAGCATATGCAAAATCTAGTTTTAAAACACCTCCCAATTTAGTCCCCCAGGACCTAGATAGAAGCATTCCAAATCTAGCAGGAATATCTGCTACTACAACATCCATGACCAAGCTTCTAGCTGGAATTTGGGCTAGTGACACTACCAGATCCTTAATAACCCCCATACACTTGACATTGTTTGAATCAAAAGAATACAAATCCATGTAAGGTTTGGTCACTTGTAGATTTAGTTTCTTCATCACTAACATAGGCATAAGATTATGTGAAGATCCTAAATCAAACATAGAATTATGTAGGAGGAAATCATGAACCAATAGGAAAATATAAAAAGGAGGTATTGAAGAATCTACTTCCTCTACATGTGGACCAAAAACCACTATTGGTTTATCTTCCTACAGATTTATAGTGTCACTCTCATTTTCTTTTAAATTAATAAGCTTAGCAATATCCTTTTGATAAGTAGGTGTTTTCTCCAATTCTATAAGGGGAACTTGTATTCTTAACTTTTCCAACTCCTTGGTAAGACTAAACAAATGACCCTATTTAGAAATATTTTCATTCTCATCTTCACCTTTCTTCATGACTGGAATTATTTGAGGAATTGAAACAAGTTTCTCCAAAGGAATTTTTCCAATTTGATCTTGAGAAGACTCACCTCGAAGTATTTGTGTTTTTCCATTTGCATTTTGCTACTGCTTTCCTTTATTTACTTGTTTTGCAGGCTAAGATTCTTGTGGAATCACCTTTGGTGAGGAAGTTGAAACTTACTGCTCACTTTCATTTTCTTGAATTCTTGATCTTTTCCTAGATCTCAGCTCATATTTCTTATGTAGTTCAACCTGCATAAAATCAGAGAATGGTTTCCAATATTCATCAATTTCATTTCCATCATGAATAACATTTTCTTCATCATACAAATACTCTTCTCCTTCAATGCCGAGTTCATCTTCATCAACTGCATATAATGTATAAATTTGATCTCCAGGTTGTTCCTCACCAGGATCTACTTTTATATATAATGGTGCTTGAATTTGATTTTGATCTTTTCTTTCCTTTTGTAAGATTTGCAAAGGTTGTCTTCTGAATTGGGGATTAAAGTTATTATTATACAATCTTTGTCTCTGAGAGTTCTTATTCTCTAAATCTAACCTATTTAACTTATTTGACATAGTTTTAATTACATTACACATGTCCTCCAATGATTGACTTTAAGAGGATTATATCTTTGCCTTACCCTTGTCTTGGGTAGGTTGTGTTTCTGGTGCCTTTCGTGCAGCCACTAGATTCACTTCTATCTCTAAAGCATCTATTTGGATTTGATCAAGGGTTGGAGCTCTTATTTCCCTTAATGTGAATCCAAAAATTGATTCAAAAGCCCCTGCAAAAGTTATTTTTGCACCAGTAGGAGGAGTATTAATCTCTGCTAGGAGACTATTGTACAATTTGTTAAATCTTCTAACAAATTCGATCACAGTTTCATCAGACTTCTTCTTTATGGCATTAAACTCTGTTAATGAATACACATGGTCTCTTTTTTCTCCCCATCTCTAAATAAACACACATTCCATCTCTTCCTAAGAAGGAATGGTATTATTGGGAAGTCCTTTGAACCATTTCCTTGCTTCTCCATCTAAGGACTCAACAAAGAGTCTTAGAACAACATCTAAATTTTCAACATTTAGGCTTTCCACAAAATTACAAAATACTACTACATGATTCTCCGTTGTCTGTTCATCTTCTCCTGAAAAACAAGGAAGCGTTTTGAGGTAATCCTGTGGCATTTGATTGAATGGTTGTGGTAGTTGAAGAGGTGCATACTTATTCACTAAGAATGTAGGTGCTTCCATGTTTACTAAACTTTGATTACCAATAGATGTGGAACTTGATTGAGAGGTAAATGGAATGTGCAAAGGAGGTAATGTGGTTATTGGTTGAGGTTGAATAATTGCATTAGGTAAATAAAAAGTAACAGACTCAAAAGATTGGTCTCAACAGCTAGGTTCCTAAAATGAAGATGATGAAAAATATGCCTCTCTATCAGATGAATATTCAGGTAAGTTGTTGCTTGATGCAAACAATGTAGGAATTGGTCTAGTTGAGATCTTAGACTTCATAACCCTCCTAGAAAGTAGCCTTTTAGGATCCGAAAGATCTTGAACCTTCTGTTGTGAAGTCTCTCATCTTGTATGGGGTCTTCTTGAAGCCAGAATTATTGCTTTCATTCAAAACAACCAAATTTTTCCTCATCACTGAACAACCACAGGAAAATATTGAAACCCAGGGAAAAATTTTCTTATCTTCTCTCCCTCGGAACAGTGCCAATTAATTTTGTTCCTTAATAAACCAATTTCCTAGCTGTGGGGAAATTGTGCTTAAGACATTAATAAATATTATTTACTGTCACTTATTTTTTGTTGTGTTCTCAAATGAAGGGTCTGGAAAACTTGGTATTTAACTCTTAATACATGTATGACCAGAACATCTTAGAATGCCATTTATTGCTAGATATAAATGATGAATGAAGAAAGTTTGAAGGAGAAGTTAAAGATTATATGCTGATATTTCATAGAAACTACTTTATATAACTTAGAGGAACTATGATAATGAGAACTGAATCATAGATAATATGTTGGTATTTCACAAAAATTGTTATCTATAACTAAGAAAGGAAATGAGGACTTCAAGTATAAGAGCACTCTTTTAAGGAATTTTAACTTTATCTACATAAGAAAATAAACACCTATAGCTTCATTATTCTACATGAAAAGAAGAAAACATAGCATGACACATGACAGAGAAGCTTACAAAATTATATGCAACAACTCATGGAAACTTCTGATTCTTTCATTAATCAACGATGATATCAGGAATACAGTGGCCTAGTCTCCAGGTTCTCCAGAATTGCAACCCTTTCTTAGTAAATTTTCTTCTTTTTATACATTGTGGAACAATTTTTGATTTTTGAAACTATCCAAACTATTTAACTGCTTTTCTAACTATATGAAGTAAAAAATATTACAAAATTTTACATAGGGTAAAAGACACCTCAAAGTACATGAAATAACAAGAACATAACTGAATTCAGAAGGGGATGATAACTGTTGGCTTGCTCTATTGATCCACTACCAAATTCCTCTGTTAATACCCTAATACTGCTTAATTCATCTTAGTCGTAATGAAATGTGTTTAGTTTGTGTAATCCTGGGCTTACATGGGCATTCTGATTGGCCAAAATGCCAAGAACATATCAGATTGTCTTCCTCTTCAACTTCAGCTCTAACCCTGTCAAATCTACCCATATAGCACTTCGTTGACTTTCATCGCAAATCTCAATTGGCTCAATAACCCTTGTAAAACTTAACTTATGTACCCTTAGGTTGCACAACTATGAAAATGTTTAAATTATGCATAAATCTTTTATATCTATGCTTCTCTATCGTAAACCTTTTATAATGAAAATATATGATAAAACATGATTTTTCCACTTCCAATACAAGCTCCGCACAATTTCTGAGCTATACATTCCTGCTGATTCATTCCCACCATAGATCTGTGCTTTTCAGATCAGATGGTCTGTAAAGGTTTCGGGCAAGACATAAGCCTGGAGAATACCTGCTTGAAATGGGTAGTTTTCTCTCTTCACCTAACCACTACATGTTGAATGCGAGTGGAATCAGGTGAGTTCCAATAAAAAATCATCTACCACTTTTGTTCCACTTGAAAACTACCTTTTCGCACGCCTTGTAGATCTAGCAGACTTATATAACATAATATATATCACTATCGGGTCTGACCCACAATTGGCATGTCATATATATATACATATACATATACATATATATCTATATATATATGTGTGTGTGTG
>APFE030646664.1:30175-45968 GCA_000404065.3 Pinus taeda
ATATATATTTAAAGTGCTATGGGATGATCATGGACCCACTGGGGCTTTAAAATATAATATATACATGCTTTATGTCTGATATTTCTATTATAATCCTTTATAATAGAAATTCATATAAAACAACGTAAACAAAAATATATATGAATATCAATAAAAATCTTTACAACTCACGATAAGACAGACACACTGAATTATAAAGTATAGCACATAAACTATCGGGTTCGGCCCTTATTGCAGATCGCGATCGGCGGGGTCACATACATATAGTATAAGTGCTCTATGTTGTTCTAGACCCAACCATGGCATATAACATATCGGGTCCAGAACCCAATCACGAATCGCAATCGGCACTTGTCCATGGAACCAACCATCCATAATCATTGTAGACCCACCGAACTTTTAAACGCAACATATATTATTTTGGGTCTAGTGTTAATGCTTCAAAACTTGTTTCCTTTCTAAAATCCAATATATTTCTTCATTTCTTTTATGTTTTGATTCCGATATACAACTTATTACATCTCCCTCTTTCCTTATCTTTTTTCAAAATATTTTTCAAGTGATTTTTTGAATGAAACAATGAATGAAACAAACAACAAAATACATGTTACAATAGGAGGCTATCCTGTTTGCACAATCAATCTAGATTACCACGTTATCGCTTAAAAACATATCAACTCAAACCTAAACAAGGTCATGATATCCATAACAGTAACTAGCTAACATGTTGACATCATAATCTCATAAAAAAATTGTCATTCATGCATAAGAATAACATATCCACAGACAATCTAGATTAGTATGACATAATATCACAACTATATTGACTCATACATGAATATTATAACCATACCCATATGCACAAGTCAATCCAAATTAGCACAAAACATAATAACATCAAGACCTCATCTACAATGACCATAATGATTAGGCATATGACCACAATGTATATAACAATAGGTTACTATCATTCATGACCATCTGACACATTTACATATGATCATGTTGATTAACTAACATTTACCATACACGTAAACATAACAACCCTATATTAATAGACATGTACATAACCCAAATTCTTATAACAACCATTAACCAACATAACTGCATGCACACCATACAAACTTGTATGACGATATTCTCTTACCCCGAACTCTAATGATTCAACCTCACTCTAATGATGTACATGTTCTGCTCTATCTCAGCCAACACATCAGCATCATAAAAACTAATGACATCATGATGAAACAAACTTCATTCAATGACTTTGTCGACACAAGCTTAACCGTTGTAATAAGAACTTTAGTGTAAATCACATGTAGAAAGACCTTTGTTGACGCGTTTCAAACCAACCAGTGTGGTTCATCGTCAAGACAAGTTGAAGAAACAAGCTTAACCACGAAAATGCATGCATAACAACATATAGACACTAAAAGGCATAAAAAATGCATAATTGACATGCACTCATGATGACCACATCTAAAAAAAACACCATCAACTTCCACATGGTGACACCACTGTAACCATAATCAGCACCACCCATACACAACAAGTACATAGACCAAAAATATAAAGAACACATATATGCAAATGACATGAATTCATGACCAGCGCACCACCCATCGAGTCCAAGGAGTGAACCATGCTTTGGTACCACTTTAATACCACCCTCCTCCCACATTTACCCAACTTAATCAGTTCGCTGGGGTAAACATGTGACGAGAGGTTACTATGATCCGATTCAACTCCCTATTTATAGTTAAGGAAGTGGAATCGACAAAACACAACCAATTTGACCTTCTACACATGTTACAGAACCTTCAGGAGCCAACTAACCTTTCCAGATGACCAACCCCTAAGGTAGATTGAAATTTTACTAACCTAGATCCTTAGTCACTTAGATGACATGGGTATGCACGAAATTGGGACCCTCCAGTCGCTCCCATAGCAAGGGCATGCCAACGATTGGGGAATTTCAACTAGTTTTGAGTCAGCGACCCCAGGTTCTCTGCCACATTTTTATGGCTAGGTCTAAGGCCGCTGCCAATAACTTCATGAAACTTCCAAAAATGAGAAATAACAAAAAAAAATGATACTAATTAAAATAATTGAACAAAGACTTGATCTTACCTCTCCTAGCCATGACATGCAGTTCGTCAAACGTGTCACAAATATGCATTCTACTGGTGATAACAATAGATATGAGCATAGGGGTCTCATACTTATCAGAGAATAGCTAAGAAGCATTGATTCTTTATCATAATAGATGCATTATCATCTATCAAGTCATATATTCATTATTCATTCATTTGCAAATAAAAACATTATGAGAGCCAGACATCATCACTGTCAAAAAACATACTCAGAACTCAAATATAAACAATAGAAATAACAAGGATATAACAACCATAAAACCACATATAAACAAGTATATTTACCCATCAAATACATGAGGAAATAATATCTTATTAACATATGCAAAATGCAACAAGGTCTAGGACTTCCATGTACCACTCGACCATAGATTGACTAAACCAAATCTTTATTTTATTCAATCACCCTCGCACCATATTCCAAGCATGAATGTGGGATCTCATGGAACAATCCAACAAAACCAAACCAGGGGTTCCAAAGGCCAAACCACCTCAACCCTTAATTAGTGATTCCACCTCATGGTCAAACATCACTAATGGTCACCAGATTGGTCTTCACCCAAACCGTTCAGGGCTCTAGAGCATTTATTCTAAACATGGATTCTAGGACTAGTAACTCAACCTGCAACTACTATCAAGATTCCAGAGTGTTTGTCCAACCAGAGATTATACGACTAGTAACTTAACCCATCAAGGGTTTCTAGAGTGTTTTTCCAGCTAGGGCTTCTAGGAATAGTAACTCAACCCAAGATGTTATAGGGATTCTAAAGAATTTGTCCCACCAAGGCTTCTAGGAACTAGAAACTCAACCCACAACCATAAGGAACATGAGAACCAACTATAAAATAAAACAAAATAAACCCACAACACCATGGCTATCTAGGAAATGGTAAGGCTAGGGAAATATACGTCAAACAAGTAAATCCTCCATGCTAATGACAGATCATAACCAAGAAACAATATCCATGTGCCATGCATGCCAAAACTAGCAAGGACATCATACATGCAACTTGGTACCTACAATAAAAACCAACTATAGTTGTTGATCCTGATGTCCTCTTGCACTTTCCTAGCCTAACTTTTCCTTCTTGCTCCAAATCCCATGTATTCCACACTCCTCCAAGATTTCTCCAAGAAAAATCTTAGTGTCCACGAGTATGAGAGAGAGAGAGAGAGAGAGAGAGAGAGAAGAAGAAGAATGGAGAGCTCCAAGCTAAAAATGGAAAAAATCTAAACTAACAAAAGCTACCAACTAATCCTCAGAATCCTTTTTATTAATGAGGCCTCTAATTTTTTCAATTTTCCATTATTTTCATTCATTTACCTCCTCACATGCAACCTGTGACCTTTCACCTTCCTTTTATCCTAATTTCCATTATTTTCATAAATAAAATGTCAATGAATGCCACTTTACCTTTACAAAGCCTTTTCCAATGGCTTTGCCAATTTCCTTAGCCATAATAAACTAAAGTGACAACCACTAGGATGTGTTTCCCACCATTTAGCTTAGAATATGTGTCCCATGACCTTTGTCTTATATTTTTTTACATGGATTTTAAACCAAGGATGTTACACACTCAAGGATGAACAAATACTATAAAGGAAGTTT
This sequence comes from Pinus taeda, assembly GCA_000404065.3. Classification (NCBI taxonomy): domain Eukaryota; kingdom Viridiplantae; phylum Streptophyta; class Pinopsida; order Pinales; family Pinaceae; genus Pinus; species Pinus taeda. The sequence goes on from APFE030646664.1 coordinate 33,938, forward strand.
CTTGATATGAAATGAAAAATGTGAATTAAATATATACGCATGTATGCTTACCATCAATGATTTCAGCTGGTATCAATAATTCTTGTGTTGAATTGAATACTTCATGTGGATGAAATTCACACCTCAAGAATATGATGGCCTTTAGCAATAAAATCCACATGATTTTTAACAATTGTTACCCAACATAAAGTTCCACTAGTCTTCACATCTACTAAACAATTCAAAACTTCCACAGGATATATATATTTTTAATGACTATTCTTCACACATACCAAGCATATTTGCATAATAAATACAGACATATATGCCTGCCTCTATGGTAAAATCAAATATATTTTTGTTTTGTACCATAATTCCATCCATTTGAATGGATTTATTTTCTCGAATCTTGATCAAATGACTATGTCCCAATAACGGAGTCACATATGAATTGAATCCCATGAAATATCCTCGCTTGATAACTACAAAGTACTTTCTTGTGTGGTATTCATCTCATCCACTCAAAGATAATTGTGATTTTATTTCAGACAATAAAGGATGGTGCAACATAAGCTTCTCACTTTCATCTACATACACCATTTGAATAGGAAAACCATCACCCATGCTACATGTCCATGTGCCACTAGTACCAATACTGTACATAATAGGATCATTATCATAAGGATCAAGGCATGTCAACTCTACATTTCCTGTATGGGACTCATCAATAACTCTTCACATAATGATATCTTCTAAATATTTTTATCCTTTAAGAACATAAATTATATCAGACATTAGAGCCTTTCCCCTAACAAAGCATATAGATGAGAAACATTAGAGTTCATAATATTTTCCTGTATTATTAAGTTGGATCTAGACATCATTGGCACTGGACTCTACTTCATCATTACTCCAAGAATATATTTTTTTATCAATTTTAGATAATCTCTGCAACTTTCTTCATCGTATGGTATTTATCATGATGGATACTGTTAACATATGGGGGGTCTCCCCACTGTGAAGTCCCAATTAGACCTCACACCATTTGGATTAGGAACCCCATCTGAAGTATTGGCCCATCCATGGTAACTATAATGTTTTCCTTGGTTTCAATTAATAACATAAGATAATGAATGCATAACCTTTGAATAAGAAAGAAGTTTGACAATACAAACATTGATTGCAATGTGTAAAATAAGACCTTCACAAGCTAGAGATGAGAGTGAGTATCTGGAAGGAAGTAATAGTATTGGCCTAAGAGATACACACAAGAGCATGAATATATTCATTAGTAAAATAGTTCACATAACGATTAATAAGGCAAATACAACACATATTCAACAAGATGAGTACCGAACCCATCAAAATAGTTCAATTTCTCTAGTACATATGAACACAATATATGCCATAAACATCCCACAAATAGTCCTAAAACATTTGTGATCTATGCATGAAAACTTTTTTGATCATTAAGTTTCAATTAGGTAAAATATCCAATTACACAATTAAAATGATGAGGCACTAGTTCCATTAGTGGAACATTAAGTCACTTACTGCTTCTCCAAAGAGTATTTTTCTCTCCTATTCTGAGTGGAGAAGTGAAGACTAGCTCTCCAAAGCTTAAGCCTACAAAAGCTCTTTTTCTTGAGTTATGAGGTTACTTTTATAACAAGAGGATTACCTTTCACCTCCTCTTGAATCTTGAGTTAACTCATGACTCTTGGACTTCTAATGTTTAATTTAAACTTGTAAACAACTCTTCAACTTCTAAATGACTTTTGGACTTCTCTATAACACTTTTATCAATATATGACTATGTGACTCTTCATTTTCCACATAGACTCTTGGATTTCCACACCTTACATTTTTCGTTTTCTCTTTAATAATCACATCATTACATTCCACATGATGTGGCATGAAACATGGACACACATTGACTATTATGATGACACTTGTACAAGTTAAAACTAGACAATGATGACATGGACTTCATGATGAGGTGGCAACGTCAAGTTATCTTACTTGTTGCTTCATCTTGCATTCTTGATGGTATATCAGATGTATGCTTCATCTTCATGAAAGTTCTACTTTTTTACTTATCCTCACACTCCAAATGTTTTGATATTTTAAATCCTCTGAGTCCTTATTCAATGTTTTGTTTCTGTCTTGGTCCATAATATGCTTCATGCCCCCATGATAGCTCTCTTTTTTTCTTCTTCTCATCATGTGTTTCTTTATTCTTTATACTTTTTATTTTCTTTGAGCATTACCTTGTGATTCTAGGAAGGTACTCATGCCAATGGAAATCATTCATGATAAATGAAACTGGTCTTAAGAAAATCTATCTTATCACTACCTAGCCCATGGAATGATCAGCTCATGATAGGCCTATGACACGTTTAAAAGAAGAAGGCTTGATTAGGAAAGTATAGTCAAACTCATCAGTGTCTTAGGAAGGATCCACTACTCATTTTTATTATGTCATGGACTATGAAGAATAGCTCGCCTTGGTCCAACATAGTGTGGAAGATGAAGGGACAAGACATTGGGAAGGCTTATTGCTTAAAGATGTCACATGCACCCTAAAGAAAACAGATGGAGACTTAAAAATGTAGTTTGACTATTCAAGGGTTGAGAGGAGGCCTCCTTCATCCTTCCCTACTATTCCATGCACTGAAGAGAAAGGGTATAAGCAAGGATTCAGCATCAAGCGCATAAGGGAAGAGGGAAGGATGGAGGCTTCATGATTTGTAACTGCATCATGCACTTTAAGGGAAGAGATAAGGATGAAGACTTTGTGCTTCATGATTGAACAATGTTCCCTAAGGGAAGAGAGAAGGATTAATTCTTCATGCTTCGTGATTGTTCCATGCACCTAAGGGAAGAGGCAAGGATGAAGGCTTCAAGATTCAATATCGTACCATGAACTTTTTAAGAGATAAAGGAAGGCTTGAGTGCAGAGCACATATAGGAAGATGTAAGGATGAAGGATTCACAATTGAATACTATGCTATGAACCCTAAGATAATAGGGGAGGATGAAGGCTTCAGTATTCAATATTGTGCCATTTTCTTTTTAAGAGATAGATGATCCTTTCTTTTCCAAAGTGCACTTTATTGTTCTGAAATGTGCTTTCGAAGGGAGAGGAGGTCCTTGTTATTCCAAATTGCACTAAAAGGGTCCTTGTTCTTATTGAGTGTTATTTTTCACTAAGTATTTTAAGTCAACTCAGGACTTAGAGTTTGGAGTTCTCTCCAACAATGGTTGCTTGTTCATCTGGAATGCACTTTTCACTAAGGGAGGTAGCCAAAGGCCATGTCACTTATCTTAGGAAATACTAATTAATTTTGAGAGGGAGGAAAATATACTTCAACTAGGCTAATGAATAAGCTAATATTTTCACTTGGTAAGAGGACTAATGCCTTCAAAACTTGTAGTGGGCTGAAGGACCAAGAAGTTCTCCAAAATGGCTAAGTGTGGGACCAACAGAGTAGGAGAAATAAATGCATCTTAACAGGTGTCAAACATGGATCACACACATAAAACCATTAATACAAGCTAAAATTATACACAAGACTCATGGATAACAATTACACCTCGAAATGACAACAAAGTGACACTTATTTCCAAGTGGGATAGTTGAAATGACATATTACGACACTCAAAACATAAGTTATGATAGAAGGGGAAACTAAGACAAAATGGTGTGATATGTTATAAGAATGTGCTTGTCACATATTATAATGATATGTAATACCATATAATTTAGAAGAGTGCACTAGCACTAACTCTATTGATATGCAAAGGTGTGACACATGTAGGAGCAAAAACAACAAAAGTGACACATGCGATAGGTGGAAAACATGAAGACGACACTTGAAAAATGAAAACAAACTTGAAAGAAACAAATGCAAGAGTAAAGATAAAAAAAAAAAAAAGTGAAAGAAAGAAAAAATGATAGCCATGAATGTTAAAATGACACTTTGGAAAGAGACAATGCACAAAAGCGATAGTTGAGAAAACTCATTGAAACATGAGTACAGTCACAACCAAAGTGAGGGAGACTATCAGTGAAAGTGTTCGCTGACTATTGAAATGAGGTGAACATCACACAAGAACCCTTGATGGATGTTTCTATGTTTTTTTAAGCTTACATAAAGGAATTGTGCTCATAATTTCAACTAGGACTACACTTGTGTGAGCAAGTGACTTTGACAATGAAAACTTGGAAGAAGACTTAAACATATCGCAAAAAATAAATTGACCATGAAGGGAACATAGAGAGATATATCATAATATCCTCAGTAGGCTCTAAAATTCAAGTGTGGGTAAAATTTTGGAGGGTGTTAATCACAAGTACAATGCTTGGAAACACACTAGTAGAACTCCAAGTTCTCTTTTTAGATTTAATTCTCTAAGTGCAACGTCTCAATCTACCAGGAAGTATTGACTCGCCATGTGGATCACCTTGGATTTGTTGCTTATCTCAATTATAGATACAGTCTAGTCTATTCTTTTCTCAACTTGAAACACACCAACATAAGAATAGTCATACCTCAATCATTTCAATAGGGGAGAAGGATTGTAAGTATACTGAGCTTTTAAGTGCATTCCTTGATGTTTCTTTGCTACCAGCAATCCTACTAATTACCCCAACAGAGTCACCTCAAGAGAACATAAGAATTGATTCGCTACTAGTAGGTCTGGATAGTACCTCAGATATTTTTTTTGCTTCACCTCTATGTGCAGGAAGCCTTTCTCTTCTTTCACCCTTTATTTGTTTTATTTATAAAATTGTGCTTAGGAACTTATGTATTTACTAGAGAAGAAGAGGGATCCCAAATTATTGAGAGAAGGAGAGGTTATTCATTGTTTAAGGTATAAAAAGATAACTAAATTTATATGCTCATTTTAAAACTGTTCTGCTTTCCCTTCTTTACTAGGTCGAGTTGATAGGTCGAAGCACCATTCAATACAAGGTTGAGTAAGAATGAAGATCCTAATAAATATAAGGGCTTTGTAGTTTGACCAAAGGCTTTCCATCTAGAATGAATCATATTTTCTATGCAAATATCATTGACTTTAAATATATGTAATACCGAGATAAATAAGAGGTAACATAAAAGCCAAGCCTTGTTCGTCACCACAATTTCCCTTTTCAAGTTTTGGCACATTGTCTTTTGGGCCAAAGAAGAGGATCTTTCATGAAAGGTCTCATTAAACATGACATGAATGAAAATAAAATACAAAACAATAAAATTGGCATGTAAAGAAACATGCATAACTGAAAACAAGAAAACAAAACACATGCAAAGACTAGATGGAGAGAAGGAAAGAGGGTGGATGCAAAGCAATGGAAGCTAGATGCAACTAGACCTACTCCTAACCTATCAGCTAGAGGTTTAGGGCTAAGTTTAATGATAATTCCAATGAATCCACCATTGTTCCTGACCTACGATCACAATGATATGATCAATTAAAACTGATACATAATGATATGAAACAGAACAGACAGAAGCTTGAAAATATTTGACAAAACATTGAAGATATTTTTTTAAAGGAATAAAGATGTTTCATGTCACCTGACTTTATCCAACCCACCACCTTACTTTCTCAATGAAAAACATAATAAGAAAAACCTTAATATCTCCATGTGAATGCACCTATACTTATATTATCTTCCTCAACATACATCAAGAGAGATCAGAACTTGTTTCTAGTGAATGGGCTTGCTAGGTATAATGCCTCTAAGTGATGATATATTGTATCATAAATATTCAGTAAATAATCCTCCTAAAGATCCTAAAATCGTTGGGAGAAATAATTTTCAATTAGTGGAGTGGAATCAAGATGAGAATCTTATGAGGGAAAATGAATCTGATCATATTCAAAAAGCTTCTCATAATAGGGAGGACCTAACATAACCATCAACAGAGGTTAAACTTCCCTGACTAATTAACAAGTATCTGATTATTGAGATAACAAATCATAATAGTAAATCGATGTAAATCAACCATAATTAGATATGCTAGTGGGAAAATAATAGAATAAATGACAATTATCATGATCAGATAGATAATTAAATCACAAGAATATTAATGACTAAACACCAAAGATAAATCATTTTGAACATATTCTCCAATGCTTCAAACAAAAGAATCATCTTCCTCATATGTTGAATGTGACAAACCATATACTTGCAAATCGTAAAAAATTAGACTGGCCTCACAATCATTGAAAGAATTTAAAAGGAAATTCAGTATGGAAAGCACACGAAACCAATCAAGATGTAGTGGATGAAAAAAGGGAACTTCATTCAACAAATAACACAAGAATTGACTAACACGCAAGAGGAGATCTGGTGCCAAAATGAAAATGATTAGCATTATAGCATTCACAAGAAATTTTTGGAGCTGATTATTTTCAAAAGAATGTGATAGGTATGAATCCTTTCGCTAATTATAATCTTTAGAATAATTAACTTCACAGCTTTGTACATCCGTGAAATGTATTTATTCCATACTTGAGTTTGGCATATGATATTTGCATGAGGAATGATCCATTGAAACATTAAAAGTCTCTATCTAACTAGAAACAACATCTTGAAAGCTTGCCAAGTGGTGAGCTCCAGTATTGCAGCAATAATGCTGCAACTCTTGGGACTCCCTTCTTTACTTTTATCAACCCAGTAGTTCGTAACAAACTTGGAAGTGACGGTGCTATATGCACAAGTACTAGCTCTTGCCACGGTTGTCACTTGATCAGCTGGCACAAGTCCGCTAGGAGCTTAAGACAACTTCTATGAGATTTTGAAGAAGATTTTAACTATGATGGATGAAAGCTAACTCAAAAGAGGCTAGTCTACTTGTAGAAAGAAGCTGAAAGCTGAAAGGAAATGCAAACCCTAGCAAACCCTAGTTTTACTTACTAACCCTATTGGTGTAAGAAAAGCGATGAAAGCGGTGGAAATGGATGCCATTGACTTTTAGAAAGGTAAAATGCATGTGACTAAGCTACTTCTGTAGTAAAATCTAAAAAATCTGGAAAAAAACATATTTTTGTATTTTTGAGTAAGTTGTCAGAATTATTATGCATGTGCTTTAACTGTTTTTGACTGTGCAGAGGTTGATTGGCGAAAGGAAATGGAGTAGGCACTTGCAAGAGGTTGGAAAGGTGAGAAGAGGGCCTAAGGGGTCCCTAAAACCCTTCCAAAGAGTTTCACAATGATCAGATCTCAAAAAACCACTCTCGTGAACTTCTACAGGAAGTCTGCAAGGGTTCTACAGGAAGTTTCCACAAGAAGTTTCTACTGGATGTTCTAAAAAGAGGATTTTGGAGGGCTGGAGGAAAAATAGTGGGAAGGTGGAAATGGAGATTGGATAAGGATGTTAAAGGATCTAGGACCTGTTGAATGAGGATAAGGAGCGATTAAGGTGATTGGATTTGTTCAAGGATGGAGGAAGCAACGTTGCATAGAAATGTAGAAATTAGGTCAAATTGGAAAAGTGCGGCAAATGAAGGGAAGGAATCTAGAATTTGGGGTTGGAGAAAGTTGTGTGATGAAGGAAGGATAGACAAGGAGGTATTATATATGCTCTGCACACTATTTCTCAAAACTGATCGAAGAAAGATTAGAAAAACCAGAGATCTAGCTATTTTGACCTACTTTGACCTACAAACCAAAAATATGATGAACATAAGTTTATTGGCAGAGAATGATGAAAGATAACTATGGAAACTAAACAAGAGCAAATTATAAACATGCAATTACAACTGGTATCAACTTTTCTAACTAAAAATCTAACACTAGTAATTGCATGGAAAGGCAAAAATAGTGTTTTTGTGGCAGCGAGTATGCCTTGGTCTCAGCTCATGGTCCCAAGGAGGGAGAGGTGAGATCAAGGATTGCTTGATGGCATTTTTGCATATATTTTCTGTTATCAAACTATCAAATCAACCTAAAACATGGAAAACTATTTTAATCATCAAAAACAACCTAAGTAGCAAAGCAAGATCTTAACCTAAATAACAGAATTTATTCTATGAATGCAACAAAGACACATAAAAGTACACAAAGGAGATATTGGCACTTGGGTTGGGCCCAACCCCAAGAGCTACAGCCTCCTATGAAATATTAGAGCTGGTACAAAGCTGGATTCATCTTTATTGATCAAAAAATAATAGTTACATCCGAAAAACTGTCTACAAGAAAAAGCTCGAAAATATGCTGATACAGATCTGTACTAAAGTGCTAACCTACTGACTAAAATCTAACTACAATCTAACTAAAATCTGGCTAACTCCTAACTAAAAACTAGCTAACTCAAATGAGGCCCTAAGACTTCTTATTTATACAAATTGAAGACCCCAATATTCCTCCTAAACTTTAGGGATTCGGCTGCCAAAACTTGCAATTAACAGCAGTCTTGCTTGACTTGCTTGGCTGCCCCTTGTGCTCCGAGTTTTTGATGGAGAATTCAAGGTAAGGGCTCATAAATGAAGGGGACACCTTCCTACAAATTCTCTCCCTTGTTCTTCCACGAATTTGGCTGCTAAGTGCTCATTTAAACCTTTGATTTTGTCTCAAAATTGACCAAAAATCTGCATAAAAAACACATTAGACTTTTTGGCATAATGACTAACCCAATTCACTCTATTAGCATAAATATAATAAAAAACATGAAATAAACTATTGAGAATGGTGGATTAAGTCGAATTAGGAGGCTAAATGAGCCCATATTATTACCCATTTTTGGGGTTCAACATCACCCCTATTGAAAGTGTTGCTCATCCTCTGAGCAACTAATCTATCTCTTCATCTTTGATGGCCCTCGTGGCCTCCTTTTCATTCCAAGCTTCTGATGTGGTCTACTTATGTGTGCCAATTTTTTTTTCCTTCTTTTCTATGTCCTTCCATTGCTCCTCTTATTCTGCTTATTTGAACTTGTGCTTTTCCTAGCCTTGAAATACATGGATGCCTATATTTCTATTTTTTCTTTTTGTTTTGTAGGTGTGCTTAATGTAGCAAGCATAGCTGCTGCTTTCCTTGCCAACATTTCAATGGATTTCTCTTTTTGCTATTCTTTTCCTTCTCTTCCTATAGAAATCTCTATGTCAATTGTTTCTGTGTGTTGCTGAGATCTCAGGGTGTGTCTTTTCCTTTTGTTTTTGTGTGCCTACTTTGGCTATGGCAGCCTTCATTTGGGCTTTTTCGGCCTTCTTTTTCCTGCTCTGCATCCTCTTTTGCCTTGGTGTTTTTGTTGCTATTTCTTCCTTTGTTTTAGGCTAAGAAATCTGGCCCATTTCCCCTTTTTCTTTCTATTCTTTCTGTGCTTGAATGTCCTGTGTTCCTTCACCATTGGTTTTCTCACCTTCTTCAATGTGTTCTCCCCTTATGAATCCTCCTGGCATGGAGAGAGTGCTCTTTTTATGTTTTAATCAGAAAAGGAAATGCTCAGGCAACCAAACAATCAATCTGAAATAGAGGATAGTTGAATTTGGTTTCCCCTGAACCCAAGAATGAATTTCTCATGTGTCAAATATCAACTAGCAACAATTCCCTTGTTTTAAGACTATTGTCACCCAGAACTCAATTGCTTTCTTATGAAAGGAATACTTTTGTTTTTACAGGCAGAGCACAAGGATCAGGTTCTCTTCTTAGCACACAGACAGATATGCAAATCCAAAAAAAATTTACACATGCACAGGCTCGCCTCCACAGCTGCATATATCTCCCCTACAAGAAAATTTAAAAGGAAAATGTGGATGAGAATTTTGACGCAGGAAAACTAGGGAAACTCGGTGCAATATGCAGGGAAATGTTTTACTTCCACTACACAGGAAGACTTTTCCTCTGATTTTCCAATTTGATGTTGTTCAATTCACCACCTTGCACAAACATACCATGCATAGAGGTGTTTTTTAGAGCCTACCTCGTTTTGAGCTTGAAATTCGCTGAAAATCTCAGGTTTTATTTCTGCAGGGCTATTTTCTGGCTTTCCTGTAGAAGCCTTCCAGTAGAAGGCTCTCGTTTTCTGTAGAATGAAACTATGCTTCCTGTAGAGCTCGATAAGCAGAAGGGTTTTGAAAAAATGACTAAGAAAGACTGGTTCCCTGCTATGGAGGTGGTGTGGAGCTTGTTGCAACTGTAGGGATGATGATAAAATGGAAACAATGGTGGTGAGAGTATTTCAAAGATGAGTTCGACTGGTTGTTCATGGAGACTTCCGTTGATGGAGGGTGAGCTGGCCAAGTGCACGTTGGCCCCATGCAAACTGTTGGTCCCCACTACAGTGTTATTATGAAATGTATGTTCTATGCATGTAATCACTTCCATCAATTATGTTGGAGTTTAAACAACCACCACTACCTATTTTAAGTTTTCTTCCTGAGATGGTTGAGCACACATGTTGATTGCACCCACTGAGTGCTGTTTGAACTAGATGAGGGTGGCCAGTTAGCTGACCACCGATCTTGTTTAATCACAACCATCTCATTGTCCACATAGTTCTTAAATTACATTCATGCAACAGAGGAACGGGTTTAGTCACGTACCTAGAAGTCGAATGCATTTTCTATGAGCTGCTATGGCCTTTCCTTCTGTTGCATGCCTTTGTTTATGTGGATGCATGATAGTTTGGTTGCTGATACAAGGCTATTTTCTTGTGCAGGTATCCTCTGGCTAGATCTAAGCTGCAGAAGTCCATTTCATCCTTCAAATTTGCACCCTCATGTTGTTGATGCTGGATTTTTGTAGGACAACAACTTATTTTCTCCATAGCTCCCAACGATACATCGGATTGACTTGAAACTTTTTGAGCATGTTTCTATCATCATTGAAGGTGACAGAGGTCAATTTCTTAGAAACCGTGCACTAGAATTGGCTGAAACTTCTTGGGCAGGTTACTATCACCTATATGCATCTCCCCATGAAACAAGTTTTGAAATGGATGTACGGATATGGAGAAAATGCAAAAATGGTTGAAGGTGATGGAGGATGATTTCTTGGAAACCGTGCATTGGAATTTGCCGAAATTACTCAGGCATGTTGCCATCATCCCTATACAACTCCCCATAAAACAATTTTTTAAATGGATGCATGGTTTTCAAGTTAGGGAAAAAACAAATTTCTACTCTATGTATTTTTGTTTCAAAGCATTCTATAGTTTTTGCACAGTAAGGGAAAAAAATGAGCTTGGGCTATACTGCAGGCATGGAAATGATGGAAGAGGGATTTGAAGATTGTAGGAGGATTTATAAACCCTTTATGAAGCTATCATGTTCACCAAACTTCTTTTTAAAATCCATTTCTAGCTTTCTATAATTTCTACAAGAACTTCCTGCAGAAAACATAGTTTTCATAAAAGAAGCACAATGAGGTGAAAAAAATGATGGAGAAGGGTGAGGGATGGAAACAGGGATTTTTACAGGCCTCATGGACCAATTCCCAACCTTTGGCTCCTCTTCGGAGATCAATTTTGGCTATTTTGCAGCCTCTACAGGATCTTCCTGTAGAAGACATATAACTTCCTGTAGAAGACACAAAACTTCTTGTAGAAGGTGAAATCTCAGTCCGAATGAGACCAAATCTTGGGAAAGGGTATTGGTCATAAAGGAATGGATTGTGAGGGATGCTTGTAGTCTGGTGCTGACCTTTGTCTTTGTTTTGTTCGATCCTCCTAACCTGCAATGTCCTTCCTGCACCCTGCAATTATTCAACAGAAATGTTGTTTATTTTTCTTTTTCTCTTTTCTTCTTTCTTTTTCTTTTTTTCTTGAAAACAACTAGGGCACCTCATGGAGTTTTTCACCGTAATTACCTACCTTGGGTGCCTCCAAGTGAGGTTTTCACCCAAGGTTCTTATTCTCTTTTTCTTTTCTCTTCTTTCCAACCCATTGACTGCCTCATGGAGGTTTTCAATCAATGAGCCAATCTAAGGTTCCTCCGAGGAGGTTTTCACCGTAGATTTTTATTTTCCTCTTATTTTCATTTTCTTTTTTTTCTTTTTTCTTTTTTCCTACCCTACCCTACTTGAAAAACAAAATCATTTTCA
>APFE030646664.1:51955-84662 GCA_000404065.3 Pinus taeda
TTAAACCAAAAATGAAACCAGGACTTGACTTGGCCTTCCCCAACCGGAACTGACATTCTGTCAAACACTTGGCAAACATGCAACCTACGGGTCATGTATGAACATAAGGAGTTGAAATATTAGCTAAGGTTTAACAAGAAGGATCAATTCCTTCTCACATTAGCTATCATAACATCAATTATGTGCTTCATTCATTAATCATTCAATTACAAGTAAAAATATGGAAGGGTCCATGACTAATAATTGTAAAATAACCATGCTTATAACCATATAAATAACAATGAGATAATATCCATTAGATCCACATAATAGCAAGTACATTTACTCATAAAAAGCAAGATAAACTTAGCTCTTATTAAACTTAGGAAAAATCCAACAAGGTTCAAGACTTCCACGTACCACTCGACCATAGATTAGCTGAACCAAATATTTCTTTAGCCAATCACCCCCTGTGCCATATTCCAAGCATGAATGTGGGATCTCATGGGATAAACCAATTCAAAAACAACCAAGGGAATCCAAACGTTAAACCACCTCCACCCTCACCATACTATGATCTCACCTAAACTGGTGCCGAGATCACAAAACCAAACTAAGCTTGGATGCCTTAGAATTTCTTCTACAATACCTTGAGGAATTTTCCTGTCTCCACTCTTAGGCATTTCCGTGTATCCTGCCATTACTGGTCAAGGGATTCCTATGACTTTGGGAATTTTCCCAAAACCACCTCACACAAATCCAAAATCTTCTGGCAATCCAAAGCTCAAACTGAGAAAATTCCCATCACACCATGACTATCCTGAAATGGAAAGGCAAGGCTAAAATCAACTATAGAAACTCGGTAAAATCCATGCCAATGAGAGAAAAAGAACCAAATACAAACATGCACATACCATGCATGTCAAAACATGCTATGAAATCATACATGCAATATGTTACCTGCAAGTTTTCCTACTAAAGTTGCTTCATCCAACTTTTCCTTGCTTGATCCTTGCTTTCCTTGTCCTTGTTTTTCTTGCTTTCTTTAATTCTCCTCTTCGTGATCTTCTCCTCTATGAGACTAATTCCAAGACTGAGCTAAAAAAAGGCTACCAATTGATGCTCTGCTATAATTTTATTATTGACACCTATAATTTCTTCATTTTCCCTTTATTTTCCTTCAATTTCCTCCTCACGTGCAACCTGTGACCTTTCATCTCCCTTTTCTCCTAATTTCCTTTATTTTCATAAATAAAGTGCCAAGATACCTTTTTTCCTTTTCAAAGCCTTTTCCATTACCTTTTCCAATTTCCCTTAGCCATAAACACAACAATTGATTCCCACTAGAATATTTTCCTCAACATTTAGCTTGAAATAAGTGTCTATTACACATTATTTTTTCATGCCTTGTGCACTTCCCTATGTCATACTCTGAAGTGCCAAAAACTTGGAAATCATGCAGTATACCCATCTTTATATATAGTTCAGATCCTCCCTAAAACATTGATGGAAACATGCCTTGATCCTTCCTTGAGGAAGTCAGCTCTAAAACCCTAATTTCACGATCAACGTGATTATGACACTAGAAACTAGTGTTGATGACAATTTTCACCATATTGGCCTCATGCTACCAATGTGATTTTTAGTTGGATACCCATGTTGATCCCTAAAAGGAAACTTTTCCCAAAGAGGACAAGAATATTTTTTATCTAGAGGCTTCCAGAACGACGAGCTGGAGGTTTTTCTGTGTGGATGTGGTCGAATTCTCCCAATATTTCCCTTTGATATTATCCCTATGAGCTACCTCCTTGAGATGAGTGCCTTATCCTATCTTTGGAGAGATTGTCAGTCCCTTTCCCTGCCTATATGTTCATCCTCTCCCATTCCCAAATGGTTGGTATTTGGTTATTTTCACCCTTATGCTGAGGTAGTGCCTACATGGTACTTATTTTTCTTGGAGAGATTGAGATTGGAGTTGGACAATGACTCAAGGAGAGATTATTAACATCAAGGCTTGGTTGTCTGCTTCCTCATTTATTTCATTAATATATACAACTATTGGTTTACTTTCCATAAATGTTTGTGTTAATGCATCATTTATCTTAATGCTCCTTGATCTATTAACTGATTACTTTCGATTATGCTTGTTGTACTTGTATGCTTTGTTGTGTCTTTGATCTCTTATGCAGGTATCCAAAAGTTATGAGTAGTAGAGCTGAGCTTGAGGCACAAGCGATTCGAGGTAATTAACAAAGGATTATGTTATAGCATCAGAACAAGATAGGTCATATTATTCTTCTCTCATTTTGATTGTAATTTAGGATCATCTTTGTCCACATAGAGGATTTGCCTAGACAAAAATATGGCAACTCCGCTAGGGAAGCTATAACCCTTTCCATCCATTCATTCAGTTAGATTCTCCGATGAGTTTGACCAACCATCAATTTATTGGCTTGTGTCTATCACTATAGCTACTTGTAATCACTGTTTATTGCTTGATAATGTTTAGCCTGCTCTGATCTTGAAGTTTTTTTTTTTAATTTTTCCTTAAGTTTTCTCACCCAATGCATTTTTTGCTCTAACAGAAGCATTGTCAACGTTGATTTTAAATTTACAGTCATGCTAATCTACTTTTCATCACCATTTTTCCTTTAATAAGTGCATTGATCCTAGAGGATAGGAGAAAATTAGGGTTTATTCTTGTTTTCAATGGTTTTTGACCTTTTTCAGTGATTTTCCAGTGTGACTACAATGTCTTTGTCTTGATTGACATCCTTGTGTGATTAGAGTCTCTCTTGGATTTGCTGAAATGTTTTTCAATTTTGAGTGCCTTCTAGGGTTTCTAGGGTTTCTAGGTCACCCTTCTCTCATTTCTTGGTCTACCTCTTTGAGATTGATTACTTCATTCAAGACTCTTATTGTAGACAGGAAATTGTTACCAAGTTGCCTTTGGTTTGTGATTGTGAAGTAATCTTCATTAGTATTGAGTCATTTTGATGCTTTGAAGATTAATTTTGCTCCATTTTCAATCATAGATTACACTTGCATGATTTGGAAGTACTGAAATTGAATGCTTGTTTGATTTCATTGTTTTGAAAAGAAAAATGAACAATTTCCCCATTTAAGTATTTTTGAAACAATTTGCATTCGAAACCATAAGTGAGTGAAATTTTCATTTTCGTTGTTTTAGATTGAATTTTTCCTTTGTTCATTGCATTAGTTTGAATTGTTTAATCAAATTGAAAAGAAAAAGATATTAATTAGTGCATATTAGTAAAAGAAAAGCGTTTTTTGTTTCTCCTAGAATTTCATCATGGCATTGCATTTATTTGTGAAAGTGAAAGTTTAGATCTCATTTTTGCATTTTGCATTGGAAAGATAAAGAGTTTAGCCTTGTGCATTTCTTGATTGATGCATTATTTGGTTGTCTCTCTTCCTTCATTAGTTTAGCCTTCATCGAATGAAAATTTTTCATGTTTATCATTTAGTTGCATCATAGGTACATGTGACATCGTTGAGCCATCAAACTAAAAATTAATTGAAGATAAACTTAAAATTTACCTGAATTAACCTAAGGAGAATTTGTAACCTAACACATATATCTAAAGGTCTAGGCTAGGGATGTGTTTTTGTGTCCTTAAACATAGAAGTTGTCATTAATTTCCTGTATTGTATCTCGGGGGTGAAATCGCGTCCCAGTACGGAAGTATTTAGAAGGTTCTCGAGTACTTTTGGGTATATAGGAGGCACTCCAGTATGGAAAGTATATAGGGATGCTCTCCTCAAATGGTTATGCATTAGACAATGCTAACAGATAATTTTTCTTGCCTTACCATCAAGTATATATAGGGAGACCCCACTAGGCTGTTATCTTTTAGCCGCAAGTAACTAATTTAGTTTCCTTGTAAACGTGATACACTGAAAACAACATTCAAGGAGATCTCCTATCGTACGTCAAGTCCTTGGTTTCAGCTAAGGTGTATACAATGGTTCACGGATACTTGGTAAACCCTCTTTCCTAGAATTACCCATTTTGATTTACTTGTTTTTTTGTGTCATAAAATTAATTATCAATGATAACATGTCGAACCCATGCAGTTGCTTCTTGGCCCCATATTGAGTAAATTCCTTGTAAATTTTAATTTTAATGAACCCTTAATGAATCATCTCTTCTTCTTATTCTCTTCAAACAAAGCCGTTGTGGTTGAACCATTAAGTTCACCCCACATTTCCCCTTCGTTGTATGATACTGAAGGGCCTTCACAAGGAGTTCACCCTGAACTTCTGCAACCAGTTGAAGCTCAAGGATTTGAACTTGGATTTGTCCCATGCATTCTACCCCTTGCTTCTCGTTCTCCACCTCGAGATTCATCGTCATCTAAGGAGCTTGATCCAAAAACCCTTGAGAGTCCCCAAAGGTTTTTTTATACCCTATGAATCCACTATTTGATCCAAATTTGATATCTCCTCAACACCCTTATAGTCCATATGATCAACCGGGTGTTCGTTTGGATTTATCTCCTCATCTGTATTGAATTCCTCCTCACAAGTTGTTTCCACATATGGCTTCAGAAGGTGAGATTCCAACCTCTCCTCGAGGTCCTCCAAAAGTCTCCACCACACACACTCCTAATGTTGATAATGAGTCCGAATATGAATTTCCTCTGGAAGGCTTTCCTTATGAAGGAAGAGTTCCATCTCAATTTCCTCCTGAAAACAGTGGGCCTATGCTTCCGTGGTTATACAACTTTGGCTCAATTAGTTTCAAGAAATCCCAATGCTTCTTCTTTGTACCAAAACCCAATTTGGTCATCAAATACTAAGCCTTTTTCTAATTCATTTATTCCTAACATGACCTCTTAGATACCTGTGCAAATTTTTTTCACTTTAGCTCTCATTCAACTGACAATTCTATCACAGCCAGTACCATTATTTCAACCTTCCATTCCGATGCAACTAAATGTTTCGGTTCATGGGTCTATAAGTTCCTTAGTCCCTCCATCAAGTGGATAGAATGTACCACTTCCTCATTCATAGCCTGGGGGGGAAATCCCAATTTCCCTCTTGTGTCTAGTGGAACCCATGTGAGTGGATCACAATCTCACATGGTTGGAGTTAGTCAACCTAATCCTAGTGGTATTCCCAATCCCATCGGTCCATATAGGGTAGGTAATATCTAGTATCAATATCCTTATATGCCCTAGATACCTCTCCAATAGTCTTATGTTTTATATGTTTCACAAGCATTGCAAAATCCACCTTACATTCCACAAGATGGTCCTCATGTGTAACCTAGTCAAAATCCTATTCTGGGTGCATATGGTCAAATCCCAATTGGGACTTATCAGTACCAACAGGGAATCCCTCAAGAAATTGTTCAACAACCTTTACTGCAATAAGGGAAACCTTTATAGTAGTAAGGGAAACCTTTATAGTAGCAAGGGAAACCTTTATAGTAGCAAGGGAAACCTTTACAGCAGCAAGGGGAACCTTTATAGTAGTAGGAGCAACCTTTGCAACAGTTTCAACAGCCTTTGCAACAACAAACATAGTTTTTTCAACAACCCAACCAACCCTTGAATCTATAAGGCCAACCACTGCAGTAGCAAGGCCAACCCTTGTAGTAGCAAGCTCAACCTATATATCAACAAGGTCAAACCTTGCATGCACAAGTTCAACCCCTGTGGCAGCAGGGTCAACAACTTTATTACCAGGGTCACTAGGTGCAATAACCTCACAATCCATATGCTGCACAGAATTTTTATCCTCCTTATGGTTACCAATGGACTATGGCAGGTCAATATCAACCCTACCCTGGACAAATTCTACCTTATGCTCAAGGTACCCCTCAGTGGGGCCAAAATCAAGCCCTTCATGGTAAAAATCCTTACCAACAAGGATGGAACCGATAGACTCGACCTTATCAAAGGCCTTATATGCCTTTTAACCCTCAATTACCAGTTTTAGCAATGTTGGAACTTCCCAATGTCTCAAGGCTTACTAGTGATCCAATTCTTCATTCACCTTATTAGCCTCTAGTTCCCACTAAAATCCCAAGAGGTTGCCCCAAATTTGAAGGAAAAGCTAAAGAGGACCCTCAGCCCTATGTGACGGCATATCACTTATGGTGTTCTTCCAATTCCTACGTTGGCAACTCTGTTTGTCTCCGCCTCTTTCAACGAACCTTGACAGGGGTTTCAATAAAGTTGTATGTTGAGTTGCCTCGAGGTAGCTACGCAGACTTCAACTCTTTGGCTATGGCCTTCCTCACACACTTCTAGTTGTTGGTTCCTTGTGAAATTGGTACTCATTTGTTCATATCTCTAAAATAGGATATTGTGACCCATATCTTCGATCATATCCATGAATGGATATTTCGATGTCACCTCATAAAATTTGAAATCCTTGATGAGTTGTTGACTAAATGGTTTACCAAGTCATTCGTAAAAGATATAGCAATGGGTGGTTGTGTTACCGAGGAGTAGGCTATTTCTCATGCCCAATATTTGGATTTGGTATATTCCCAATCTGGCATGCTATATGAAATGTTTCCTAATGCCCCAAGACCATCTTTGGATCCAACATATTCAAAGTCTCCTGGTGTACCACTGGTTGATAGTATAATTGGATGAGTATACCAAACTTCCACCAAATATTCTTTGAAGAAAAAATCTGTTTCGAATACTAGTTCTAGTCATCCTTTGAAAAGCCCACCGAATCCTGGTAAAACCTCTGAGGTCAATGTCGTTTAGTCTACTATTGGGATGGGGTCCCCTAGGTCAGTTTTGGGGTTAGGATAACCCAAGTTTTGGTACAGTTTTTGTAAATAATGTAAAGTCTCTATGCTTTGTGGATGTGAAGCACGTAGATGAATAGGAGTCAAAGGGGTTTAGCCCCTTCTTTTATGTAAATTTTGAGTCAGTTTTGGGGTTCACCCATGGTCCGCGAACCATGAAATTGTATGAAAAAGGCTATAAATAGGTGTGTCTTAGAGAGTCTAAGGCAATTAAGAATAGAGGGGAAGTGAGAGCGAAGAGGAGTGGGTTAGATAGTAAAAGAAAGGCTTTGCAACTAAGTATGTAGAGGCCCATGTAGAGTCTGTAGCCATGTGCGCAGGCTCCTACAATTGTGTGCGTAGGGTAGTTTTGAATCTGTAACCTTGAATTGAAGATCAATAAAGATAGTTTCCGAAGAATTATTGCATATTTTTGTTTATCTATGTTTATGTAAATGTTATATGTTGTCAATAAATGATTTGTTTTATGGAATATTGAGTGCATGTTACGTGATTCTATTGAACAAGTGTTAATGATGTACACAATGCATGTATAAGTACTTTCGCGAAGATTATAATGAATTCTTTGATGCTTATTAATAACTTAAGTAAATCTGTGTGAACCCTAACTTAGCACTGCTCTCTGATGGACATAAGTAGAAAAATTGATTGTTAAAGGACTGATCATAGACCTTTGTGAAGGTCTGAAGGCTGTTTGATAGAGTTGTAGTGACGAGACCTAAGTGTGTATCAATTTGTGTGAAGGTAGATTTGAGGTGCTAAAAGACATGACACTAGTCTTTGGGTGCAAAAACTTGGTTCTTGCATCCCCCATAATGCTTTGGGTGAGACTAGCCTATTCTACGTAGGTTGTTGCTGAAAAGGCTAGTAGTGTAGTGTTTTTTTGGTTGGAACAACGAACTTCAAACTTAGGCATGACCCCCTAAGCCAACAATTGGTTCTTTTGTCAGGACTAGGATCTTCTTGAAAGAGATGTGTGATGTAACATCATTGGAATCCAACCAAGAAAGAAATTGAAAAGTGGTTGGATCAAAAGATTCATGAGTTTGCGGTGCAAGAAAATAGGAATTTTCCCATGTCAAATGAAGAGTGGTTGAACATGTATTTGTATATGGAGATACAAAAGATCTTCTTCTACACTTTTCCCATTGAACTCTATGAGTGGTTAGCTAAATTAACAGGTATTAAAGGAAGGTGGAAGCTCGATAGTCCTAGAGTGTGGACTCTAGAATTAGTGCAATGGCTAGAAACCTCTGAAAACAAGATCACGTGGGCTATTGATCACTGGCTTGATTGAATTATAGGAGGATTTGTTACAAAATTTGCAGTTGATACCTCAATCATCTATAGTGAAGTGAGTGACAATTTTTCAAAGGACCGCGAGGTAAGTATTTAAGATCACTGAATACTTGGATTAAAATGTTGTTATGTGAAAAATTATTGATGCCATTACTTTGATGTTCGAAGCTACGTGAAGTGGACGATTCTTTAGAAATCACAAAGGATCAAGACCGAAGTATAGTCCATTGATTGAACCTCCTCCAAGTGATGATGAAGGGGTGTAACAAACTCCATTTTGAAGCAATGTTCAGGCAATCTTTTCGAGGATTCCTCAAGTAAATCATACATCCACTCCACCTCCACCTCCACCTCCATTGCATACACCTTCCTCCACACCTTTGCCTCCACCACCACCATTCAACATGGCGAACGCAATGAAGCTACCAATTTTCAACGGCATAGGGAGTGAAGATACAGAGAAGTTTTGGTTTGTTGCAAATGTTGTGTGGACAATGAAACAGATTATTGATGACAATATAAATAATGCCTAATTGGTAACTGTTCTGTAGGATTATCCGCTAACTTGGTATATTAAGTATTGTTCTGATAATCCTCTTGCATCTCTAGGATATACTAAGGCAGCTTTAAACAAGGAGTTTAGTAAGACTAAGTTTGACTCACAGTCAGTAATCGGATTCAAAGAAATCATGATGAGGATCGATGAGATGCCTTGGGAACCAAATCAGAGGTTGAAGTGTCATATTCGATAAGATAACATGCAACTCATAGATTTTCAACATCGCGAATGGTTTATAGCTTCACTTCTGCCCCACCTGAGAATTTCTCTATCACAATAGAAGATAGGATCGTAGGTAGAAGCCTTTGAAATCACAATAAAGTTACATGCATCACCTATTCAGGATGCCACCTTGGGGGTACAGTAGATACACTCTGAGTTACAGAGCCTACACCTGGAATTACAAAGTTTAAATAAAGACAAGGAGACTAAAATGGAAGTCTGGTGTTTGAAGTGCAAGAGCGAAGGTCATGATAAAGACCATTGTCCTGTGTATGTGAATTATATTACAAGAAGGGGACCAATTCCCCTGGAACCAGAAGGCATAGTAGGGTCAAGCATGGGGGCTACGCTTTGGTGTGATATTTGTCAAGTTACTGGGCAACATGTGAGATAATTTTCATTTACTTAAAAAGTTTATCTAGACACCCTAGCAATTGTTCTATAACTTTTGCTAGTATGTGGGCCATGATGAGCACAATTGTCGAAGCTATGAGCTGATGATGGAAAGAACACCTACATTTCAGATGCAAGAAAAACATCAACCTATAAAGCAGGGTGCTAGAGGAGTGCACGAAGGTTATCAGGGATGAGGATAGGGCCAAGGAGGAGGAGGATCTCGTAGGGGTTGGGGCCAAATTATATGATACAACTATAGAAGAATAGGGCACTATGCATAGGAATGCCAGAATCAAATGCATCCATCATGTAAATACTACAACCAGTTTGACCATATTATAGAGGAGTGCTTGGTGCTAATAGCTAAAATGTAAGAGAAGGAAGCATAGCCTTAGTAGCCTACATAGAACTTATAAATGATGAGATTTGAACCCCCATGATGAGGATAAAAGCATGAATATTATGTGCAGAAGTGGAATAATGACTAGTGATGATAAGGGTAAACAACTTGAAGAAGAAGGATGGGTCCATAAAGCCACAGAGAAGGAAGCTGGATTTGATTTGAATCACACTAAGAAAACATTTATGGAAGCTTAGAAGAGCTTCGATGAGGCCTCAACCTCAAGAATTCAGGACAAGACACAAGAAATTAGTGCACTTGTAGAGGTTGATGACTTTGTGCTCACTACGTTTTTGGAGACCTACATAAAACAGCTGCATGATAGCAAAGTTGTGGAAGGCCTATAGGAATTAATAAACAAATGCACTAGTAAAGAGAAGGTCCCTAATGGACACTGGGTGGTCAGAAAAATTGGCAAACATAAGGTATGAATAGGGCGTGAGATGAGGCTCACCACCCAGATAGGTGATTATGAGATGGACCAGGTCATCTTCGATCTAGGGTCTGAAGTGAATGTATTACTAAAACAAACATGGGAAAGAATAGGGAGACATGTGCTGTAGTGGTCTTCGATTTAGCTTAGAAAGGTGAACTAGCAGAAAATCATCCCCATGGGACGATTATATGGAGTAACAATTGATATAGAAGGTGCGAGTGTGATGGTCGATTTTGAGGTTATAGAAATCGTCGATGATAGTAATCCATACCCCACTCTCCTGGGAATTGACCGGGCCATTGATATGAATGAGGTCATCAATTTGAAGAAGAGGACAATCTTGTTTGAAATAAAATTGCTGTGGGTTGTAGTACCATTGGACCCTATAGAGGGGGCACGATATACTGAACCGGTCAACGATTATGAAGAAAGTGATGATGAGCTGGATCAAATCTACAAAAATAACAACATGAGAGCAAGACTGGATCAATCCAACGATATATGGGAGGATTGCATGGGATCGAGAGAGTTGCTACACCTCTGATTAATATGAGGAGTTAGAACATTGGCATAATCACTTGCATGAAGTGTCTACATTGTGATGCAATATGATGACAAAGTCGTTGCACTATGTTTTGTTGGTGGTAAGGAAATTACCCAATTCTGATGGTTTGACTAATGTTTATTGTTTTTTGGATGAATTTGAGCATGAATTCCTTGAGCATCATCACTTCCAATCATTTGAGTTGGCACTGCATGCTATGCTTGCACAATGGTGGGGTACACATAAGGATAGTGTTGTTGGATGGAGGGATTACTGAAGAAAGATGAGGCTACGATTTTGGCGTGCTAACACCAGAATGATTGAGAAATATAATGGAAGGGATGATCCACATGATCACCTAGAAAAATGGACTAAATCATGGGGGATGGAACCGCAGCCAGAGTGGGTACGCATATCTTTCCATACTTTAGATACAATTCCAATGAATTGGTATCTAGAAACGGAGCTCTGCCATGGCACCACGAAATGGGATATATTGAAGGAAGGGCTCTTATTGACCTTCAACTTTGAAGATGGATTTGCAAGCATTGATGAAGCACTACAAGGGATTAATATGGTTATCTTCAGAATGCCGAAGGAACCTGTGGAATGGACCCGACCAGATTGGAGCACCCAGTTGTGCCATGCACTGGAATTCTACAATGTGACCATTGAAGAGTAAGACGAATACTTGAGAAACATTAATACTCCAGAGGCAGAAGGGCATTGTAAAGGTGAAGGCCCAAAAATAGAAAACTCGAACATGTCCCTGTCATTGAAGACAAAGCAAGCAAACATTGGCACTGAAGCAGAACCAAAGTTTGCAAAGATTAGAGATTATTAGGATGATACTATTGTGGATAAATTTTTTGAGTTACTCTGTGAATATGAGGATCTCTTTCCTACTAAGTTTTTGGATTTAAAGGGCATAGTTAGTGATCTAGGCATTATAAATATCAGTCTGAAGCCAGATGCGAAGCCTATTAAACAACAGTCGTATCACCTTAATCATAAATACAAGGAAAAGGTTCGCCAAGAACTGGACAAGATCTTGGAGGTAGGCATCATAGAAGCTATTGAAGAATCTGATTGGGTGAGCCCGATGGTGGTTTAGGAGAAGAAACAAAAAGGTGAAATAAGGAGCTGTGTAGATCTGTAGAAGCTTTTTTGATGCATGTGTCCACGACCCATTTCCAACAGCGTTTAGAGATGAAGTGTTAGATAAGGTTGGAGGTTAGGAAGACTATTCCTTTATCGACAAATTTTTTGGGTATCATTAGATAAAGATTGCACTAGAGGATAAAAGAAAAATGAGCTTCACAATGGAGTGGGTTTTTTTTAGTACACTGTGATGCCATTTGGACTCAAGAATGTGCCTGCAATGTTTCCCTGCATAGCCATAGCAGCATTCAAAGAGTTCATTCATAAGTTCCTGGAAGTATACTTTGACGACTGGACGGTGCTTGGATTAGTGAAGTGCAATGTGACAAGTCTACGCCTGATGTTGCATACGTGTTGCAGATACCAAATCGCGTTGAATTTGAAGAAATAATATTTTGTGTTCTCTTTTAGATCTTGCTAGGTCATGTGGTGTGCAAGCAAGGATTGATGGTACATCCTCTAAAGATTGTCGTAATTGTGAATTTGGAGGTCCCTAGGAACGTCAAGCAGCTATGCGTGATGCTGGAACGTACAGGATATTATAGAAAATTGATCAAAATTATGCTCAGATTACAGCACCCATGGAGAAACTGCTAAAGAAGGACACAACATTTTGTTGGGATGAAGAATGTTAGTGCAGCTTGGATGTATTAAAGTAAAAGATGGTCACTGTGTTGATTTTGGTATTCCTTGATTGGAAAAAGGAGTTTCATGTACATGTGGATGCCTCTTGCATTGCGTTGGGTGCAGTGCTAATATAGGCATGTGAAGGAGAAATGGACCATCTATAACCTTCGTGAGTAGGATGTTATTGATGGTTGAGAATAATTATTCAACAACCAAGCGTAAAGGATTGGCCACGATGTACATGCTGCAAAAATTCAGGCATTATTTATTAGGAGGGCATTTCAAGATGTACATAGATCATTCTACCCTGAAATACCTGGTCAATAAGCCTGTATTGGGGGAAGATCTACATATGGTTGCTATTATTTTAGGAGTATGACTTTGAAGTCATTGTGAAGCCATGGATATTAAATGCAGGACCTAACCATCTATCACAGATAAAAACAGGAGAGGATCCCAATTACCTGGAGGAAGGGTTGCCAGATGTGTAGCTCTTTGTGGTGCGCATAGCAGATGTTCATTTTACTGATATTTTTCACTTCTTTACTACGGGGATGGCACTGGAAGGATATACAAGTCAGCAGAAAAATGAATTAGTAGTGTGCGTGACCAATTTTTCAGTCATTGTGGGACATCTGTATAAGATGGGTGTAGATGAAATATTACAAAGATATGTGTCGGATTTTGAGCGGGATAGCATTCTCGCTGAAGCTCATGAGGGAGTTGTGGGAGGTCATGATGGAGGAAAGGAAACTACCAAAAGATTTTGTGTGCAGGTCTATGGTGGCCTACATTGAACAAGGATTCCAAGGCATATTGTAAGGCATGTGATGCATGTCAAAGAACCAGTATACCATCGTGAAAAGATGAGTTCCACTACATCCTCAAGTATCATTGCAGCCATTTGAGAAGTGGGTGATTGATTTTGTTGCGCCAATTTAGCTGTCGGGAAAGAAAACATGCCCACGCTATATTATCACCGTGATGGAATATCTCACTAGATGGGTGGAGGCACATCCAACTAAGGATTGTGTAGGTGCTACGATAGCAAAGTTCTTGTTTGAATATTATTGTAGTGTTTTATTCTCAAATATGTATGAAAATAACCAACTTAAGATTGTGGATGACAAAAAATCTCAACAATATAAATGGCTGCAGAACATTGTAGATTTGCAGCAACTAATAGAAACAAAACCTGCCAAAGTCTAGATCTATGCCACAATCATAGTTAAACATCAAAAAGAAAGAGTAATAACTCCAATCATCCAATGGAAACTAGATATACAAATAGTAGTTTTTATTATAACACCTATGAAGGGAACAAATAGATGATACCAGTCCCCCTCTATGGGATGGGTTCTTGGGTATCCTCAAACATCTTTATCTTGTGTAGAGTCTCTCTCCTCTATAATGTATAAACCCAACAAAAGTATGGTGTGCGACAATTAAAATAATCAGAGTTACAACAATGAGTGCAACAATGAAAATAATCAAAAATCAATAATGAATTGAAAACCCTTCTATTTATAACAAAATATTGAGTTATCCTTAAATAATGAGAAATAATAAAA
Organism: Pinus taeda; assembly: GCA_000404065.3. Classification (NCBI taxonomy): domain Eukaryota; kingdom Viridiplantae; phylum Streptophyta; class Pinopsida; order Pinales; family Pinaceae; genus Pinus; species Pinus taeda. The sequence goes on from APFE030646664.1 coordinate 65,946, forward strand.
TATTATTGATCCCATTCTTGGAATAACCACCTGGAATATTTTATTATATTCGTTTAGGAGTGAAAAAGTATTTAAACTTTTACTTAGAAATAATAAATAAATAAATGATTTATTTATCATCTCAAGGAATTAGTTAAGGAATAATAAATAAATAAGAATTTATTTAATTATTCCTAAGGGATTTAGTCAAATTTAACAATGAATAATAATTAATTAGTGATTAATTAATTATTCTTAGAGAAAAATAAGATAAAATAATGATTTATCTATTTATTTTCCATCATTGCATCAAATATGACAAGGAATAATTATTGAACAATGGTTTAATTAATTATTCCTAGAATAAAATCAAATAAATGGTGACTTATTTAATTATTCTTCATGGGTTTAACTATAAATTACTTAGCAAATGTGGTTTACTTGGGGGAGGGATCACAATGGTAGGACCAGAGTCCCCTTGTTCTAGTTGACTAGTGGTACCAGAATCCATGGGTAGAGGAGTAGATAATCCACTATGAGTGGCCTCATATTTGCGAAGCACTTCATGGAAGTCATGAAATTCATCGAGATGAGGGCAACAATGGGAATAGTGACCATGATGATCACACAAGGCACAAGGGTGATTTTTGCGTAATGTTTTGAGTTTCTTAGGTGGTCCTGGTCAGTTAACATGGACTTTAGGGATATTTGACTCAGGGAACATTTCATGAACCAAAGGTTTAAATTGAGGAAGCCTGGGACAATTATTGGTGGCATGCCCAAAAACTTTATACAAAGCGCATGGAGGTGATGGATTTGGGGCCCTAGGGGTTGGAGTAGCTTACTGAGCCTTGTTTTTATGTTCTTTCCTCTTAGATTTCCCCCCCTACCCGGATGCTTTCGCAACAGGAGCTAGTTCTTGTTGAGGTTGTGATGGAACTGAAGCAATAACAGGGGTCATTGGGACTGATTGAACTAGGGTCAAAGCATGATAAGGTCTTAGATGACCAGGCATAATTCTTGTAGGGGGATCGATGTACCATACAGGATCCCCAAATACATGTTAGGAAGGACCAACAAAGCCATGACAAGGACAAAAGATACTTCCAGAGGGGGGAATAAGAAAGGTATTTAGCCTATAGGGTAATGTCCCGGTGGAATAGGTCTTAGATGGTTGAGACCTGGAGGAATAGTTCTTGGTGGAAACATAGGATAGGAACTGACAAAGTGGGGAGGTCCTAGGGGGTGGATCAAGAGGGCTTAGATAGAAGGGAAACAACATAGTGCTAAGGAGATGGTTGCTGGTCAAGTGTATCGGACTGCTTAAGGGTAGCCTGTGATGCTTGTAACATGCAAATACTCATAGAGTTAGGCTCTAAGATGGGAGGGGGGAAAACCAGGAAAAGAAACCAATAATGAGGAATCTTTATAGACTCCGGATGAAACACCGATGAGAGGAGTTGAAGATTTTTTATCATACATTGACGAGATAATGGACTCAGGGGAGGTCATGAATTCTGGCTTGTAGTAAGTCAACTAATTGATGGTAACGATCTTCCTTTCATGGGGAAGCACATCTTGCGGATCACCGCAGATGGGATGGATGACATGGCATATGTGTAACTATGACCTAAGAGAATGTTGTATTCCAAAGGGGCCTCAATGACTTCAATGTCGACAAGGATAGACTTGCCCGCAAGGGTCACTGGATAGTTGTGGTACATACCAAGGGGCTGGGAGAAGTGTCCATCCCAAGCATGAAAAGGGATGGTAGAGGGGGACAACTCAGGTGAATTGACTTGTTTCCAAATGGTAGTGGACATCACATAGGTGGATGCTCCTTTGTAAATAATGCATCGCGAGATGATGGCATTACAAACTCATACTCGTATTTGGAAAGCAACTGATGAAGGAAATGGGGGATGTTTTGATGTATCAACTAGAATGACAATAAGACAACTATCAAAAGGATCTACTACACCCAAGGGAGTTAGTAGATCTTTCTTTTGAGATGGGCATGACTAGAGGACTTGCACCATCGACATGGTAGTAGGTGATTGTGCCAAGTCGTCTACTATATTGTATGTATGGGAAGCTTAGTTAGAAGTTGCATTACTGCGTAATGGTCTCTTTAGGATATTAGGAATGGCCTAAACTATAGGTTGAGGGATCTATAACAGACCATTTGGTGTCATAAGAGGCTCAGCATATACTTTGATTTTGGAGTCAGTGGTAGACGAAGTCGATGGCTTGTCATATTAACACTACCTAGTTTGCAGGTTGATAATGGAGAGGTTAAACTCATCAGAGTTTATCATAAGGATCTGGTAGTCAGTAGGACCAAAAGGATAGGGTGGATGGGCTGCCTGACCTGGCTGAGGTTGAGAAACAGAAAATCCTTGTTGAGGGAAAGGATTTGTGAGCATTTCTGGTCGAGATGGCGCAAGATTTTGAGGTAATTGTTGACATCTAGAAGCTTCTTGAGCTTCACACATTTTTCGCATTTGGGGTAAGAGAGGACACTCATGTGTATAATGGCCATGTACACCATAACATGCACAAGGCTTGTTCATATGAATAACCTTGCTTTGCCTGGGTTGGTTGCTCTATTGCTGGTTGTTGGTGTTAGGCTGGTTCCCCTGCGGTTCACTATGTTTATTACCTTGATTACCCTGGTTTACCTTGCTACCCTTACCCTTATTCCTTTTCTTTGAATTTTGGGTATTGGCTGCACTTTTTTGCATAAACACCTGGCCTTGAGTTAGTGGTAGCTACTAGGGCTAAAGATGCATGGGAGGTTGTGGCGCTAATGCTTGAGGGGCTGGAGTGCTTGGTTTTGCATAAGGAGGAGTAATGGTTTGGTAGATAGGTTAGGGTCTTGAAAACATGTTGCTAATAGGAGGGGCATAAGTTTTGGAGGAACTAGTGCCCCCTTGCAGATAGACATAACTTTTTTGAGTATATTGCGAAGGGTGTGAAAGGGTTCCAATGATTCCATCAACGGTGTGAGATGCCCCCAGGGCATTGCCACTTCTAGGATGAGGGAGGTCTTGAATGATGGTATAGACATAACCGTATTGCGCATAAATTAGGTCATATCTCAAAGTGGTTTGGAGAGCTTCATCCTCAATCTAAGGAAAGTGGGATGCATCATATTTTCTAATGGGTGCTAGAAGGCTCCTAAGAAACCAATCTAGATAGACATGGTCCTCAAAAGGCAGGGCACGACATATGCTCCTCTTTCGACACCACTCTTGAACATGGTCAGAAAGGCGAGTGGCGAAAGACTAACAAAATGAGGTCAATAGCTCTATACCAATGTTGTACCAAAGGGGTAACTAGAAATATGAAAGGAACGTTTTAGCAAGAATCATGTAAATGGAATGACATGTAGAGGGCTGGTCTACATACCCTTTTACAACGTCTTTAGTGAGCATGCATTGGAATAGCGAAAGACAAATCGAGTCATCAGTAATGGACTTAGATGAACACCACATGTGGAAGGATTAGAAATGGTTGGTAGGATCCTCTCCAACATTACCCTCAAACTTTGAGATGTCTGAGGGAAGCTTAGTCAGCATAGAAGGCCAACCAACATCATGGTTTATAGGGTTGTTTATCAACTAGTTAAAATCAAGTAGACTTAACCCAACCATAAATGGAAGCATCGGGGCTGCCAAAAAGATTCCTGAGACTATTATGCTTGATGTGACCACCGCGATAGAACTAGAGTCAACACCTGGTTGGGTTCCTTCACCAGCTGTGTGTCCAGACATGGTGACGATATGTGGTGAAGGAGGCTCATACTTAGATGAGGAATCGCATGAACCTGGAGAAGATATAGTGCAAGAACTTAGAGGGCTATGAACTCGAACCCAATGGGGAGGGGTAATATGCCCAAGTGGAAACTGGGGGTGAAGGCTTAATAGTCTCTATAACAAACTCCTTGGTGGCACAATGGTGGTAAGGCACACGTGACATGGAAATGGTAAGGGGAGATCAACAATATGATTTTGCCTACATGAGGGGAGATAAATTTATTATGTTAAGTCTTGTCTTGGCAGTGTAAAACAAGCACCCTTTTCTTAAGGTGTGCTTGTGTGTGCAAGTGCACTTATTGATTAAGCCCAGATCATGTTTGTAAAAAATAAAAAAAACCTTATTGAAAATAAATTGAAATTAATAACAGAAAAATATTTAACTAAACCCCACCCAAACTAGGTTTGCAAACACTATGCTGGTTTATGGCTAAATCAATGGAAAATATACCGAAACGGTCAAGAGATCTAAATGTCAGTTTCACTGGGATCAAGTGACACTAAGTTGCTAAAAAGTGGTGCAACAACAATCAAAAACTAGAGAGGAAGATAATTGCAAAAAGATAGGGAGATGTGTGAAACACCTAGGGTGACTAATGGGACCCGAAGGAAAATTACCAAACAAGTTTGAATGTGAAACTATGGATGGTAAAGACCTATCTTAACATATCTAGAATAGAAGTGTACAGATCTAGAAAATGTGGCTAAAAGCGCTGCAGAAACTCAGACTACTTACTCAGCTAAATTCCTCCTAGAAAGGTCGAAGCGTACTAGAATCCCTAAGGGAGGCTGAATTCAACTTCGAGGACTAAATTAGAGTGGATCAAGGCCTAAGTAGGATGAGATAGAGGTTAGACAACCCAGCAAATAGCTCTTCGAAAAACCCAGAAACAGATCTTTGAAAAACCCTAAAACCCAAAAATTGCAGGTATTGATTTGTTTTCCTGTAGGGATCACACTTTTTGGGCTGATAAGTGTGCTCTAGCCTCTAGATCGTACTTTTTTGACCACAAAGAATGATTTCTGCTCCGTGGATCCTGGTCGGAAAATCTCAGAAAAAATTGTCGCCTTTGCCGCGACTGGTTCCTGTGACTTGCATAAATGACTAAAAAACTTGCGCAAGTCAAAAATTTAACAAATATAGGGTTAAAAAACTAGGAAACATTTAGAGACTTGAAAAAGGAATAAACACTAAGCTAAAAACTAAAGGTCACCTAGGTTTATGGATCTAAAGTATAAAACCCAACAGAGTCGCTAATTTTCTTGTGCTCCTTTTTTCTCAAAGATGTACAAAAAGAACCCACTTAAGATTGTGGATGACAAAAAATATCAACAATATAAATGGCTGCTAAACATTGTAGATCTACAACAGATTATAGAAAAAAAACCCGCCAAAGTCTGGATCTATGCCACAATCATAGTTAAACAACAAAAAGAACGAGTAATAACTCCAATCATCCAATGGAAACCAGTTATACAAAGAATAGTTCTTATTATAACACCTGTGAAGGGAACAAATAGATGTTACCAATCCCCCTCTATGCAATGGGTTATTGGCCATCCTCAAACGTCTTCAGCTTGTGTAGAGTCTCTCTCCTCTATAATGTATAAAACCAACAAAAATATGGTGTGCAATAATGAAAATAATCAGAGTTACAACAATGAGTGCAACAATGAAAATAATCAAAAGTGAATAATGAATGGAAAACCCTTCTATTTATAACAAAATAGTGAGTTATCCTCGAATAATGAGCAATAATAAAATATTATTGATCCCATTCTTAGAATAACCAACCGGAATATTTTATTATATTTGTTTAGGAGGGAAAAAGTATTTAAACTTTTATTTAGAAATAATAAATAAATAAATGATTTATTTATCATCTCAAGGAATTAGTTAAGGAATAAAAAATAAATAAGCATTTATTTAATTATTCCTAAGGGATTTCGTCAAATTTAACAACGAATAATAATTAACTAGTGATTAACTAATTATTCTTAGAGAAAAATAAGATAAATAATGATTTATCTATCTATTTTCCATGATTGAGTCAAATATGACAAGGAATAATAATTGAACAATGATTTAATTAATTATTCCTAGAAGAAAATCAAATAAATAGTGACTTATTTAATTATTCTTCATGGGTTTAACTATAAATTACTTAACAAATGTGGTTTATTGGGGGGAGTGATCAGAATGGTAGGACCATAGTCCCCTTTTTCTAATTGACTAGTGGTACTAGAATGTATGGGTAGAGAAGTAGATGATCCACTATGAGTGGCCTCGTATTCGCAAAGAACTTCATGACAGTCACGATATTCATCGAGATGAGGGAAACAATGGGAATAGTGACCATGATGATCACACAAGGCACAAGGGTAATTTGTGTGCAATGTTTTGAGTTTCTCAGGCCATCCCCGTAAGTTAATATGGAGTTTAGGGATATTTGACTCAGGGAATGTTTCATGAACCAAAGGTTTAAGTTGAGGAAGCTTGGGACAATCATTGGCAGCATGCCCAAAAACTTTACACAAAACACATGGAGGTGATAACTTTGGGGGCTTAGGGGCTCGAGTAGCTTAGTGAGCCTTCTCCTTAGGTTTTTTCCTCTTAGCTTTGCCCCCCTGCCTGGATGTTTTTGCAACAGGAGTTGGTTCCTGTTGAGGTTGTGACAAAACTGAAGCAATGATAGGGGTCATTGGGACCGGTTGAACCAAGGTCAAAGCATGATAAGGTCTTAGCTGACCAGGAATAATTCTTGCAGGGGGATCGATGTACCATACTAGGATCCCCAAATACATGTTAGGAAGGACCAACAAAGCCATGAAAGGGACATAAAATACTCTCGAAAGGGGGAATAAGAAAGGTATTTAGCCTGTAGGGTAATGTCCTAGTGGAATAGATCTTTGATGGTTGAGACCTAGAGGAACAGTTCTTCGTGGAAACATAGGATAGGAACCCAAAAATGGTGGAGGTCTTGGGGGGGTAGATCAAGAGGGCTTAGCTAGAAGGAAAACAACAGGGTGCTGAGGAGATGGTTGCTAGTCAGGTGTATTGAACTACTTAAGCACAACCCATGATGCTTATAACATGCAAACACTCATAGAGTTAGGATCTAAGATGGGACGGGGAGGACCAGGGAAAGAACCCAACAATGAGGAATATTTATAGACTTTGGAGGAAACAACTGTGAGTGGAGTTGAAGATTGGTTTTTGTACTTGACGAAATGATGGACTCGAGGAGGTCAAAGATTCTGGCTTGTAATAAGTCAAATGATCGATGGTAACGATCTTCCCTTCATGGGGAAACACATCTTGCAGATCACCACAAATGGGACAAATGACATGGAATTTGTGTAACTACGACCTAGGAGAATGTTGTAATCGAGAGGGGCATAAATGACTTCAATGTCGACATGGAAAATATTTCCTGTAAGGGTCACCGGATAGTTGTAGTACATGACAAGGGGATGGGAGGAGTTTCCATCCCAAGCATGAAAGGTGATGGGGGAGGGGGACAACTCAGGTGACTTAACTTGTTTCCAAATGGAAATGGACATCACATAGGTGGTTGCTCCTTTGTCAATAATGCATCAAGAGATGACGGCATTACAGACTTGGTCTAGTATCTGGAAAGAAACGGATGAAGGCAATGAGGGATGTTCTGATGTATCAACTAGAAAGACAATAAGAAAATCACCAAAAGAATCTACTACACCCAAGGGAGTTAGTAGAGCTTTCTTTGAGATGGGCATGAATGGAGGACTTCCAACATTGACATGGTAGCATGTGATTGTGCCAAGTCGTCTACTATATTGTATGTATGGGCAACTAGGTTAGAAGCCAAATTACGACGTAATGGTCCCTTTTAGATCTTAGGAATGGCCTCAACTTTAGGTTGAGGGATCTGTAACGAAAGATTTGGTGTCATAAGAGGCTCAACATATACTTTGGTTTTGGACTCAGTGGCAGACGAAGTTGAGGGCGTGTCATATTAACACGACCAAGTTTGCTGGTTGATATTGGAGCGATTAACCTCATCATAGTTCATCATAAGTATTTGGTAAATACCAGGACTAGAAGGTTGGGGTAGATGGGATGCCTACCTGGCTGATGTTGAGAAACAAAAAATTCTTGCTAAAGGAAAGGATTTGTGAGCATTGTTGGTTAAGATGGCGCAAGATTCTGAGGTGATTGTTGACCTCTAGAAGCTGCTTAAGCTTCCCACATTTGCCACATATGGGGTAAGAGAGGACACTCATGTGTATAACAGCCATGTACAACACAATGTGCACAAGCCTTGTTCATACGAATAACCTTTATCTTCCTGGGCTAGATTCCCTATTGCTGGTTGTTGGTGTTAGGCTGGTTCCTCTGGGGTTCACTAGGTTTATTGTCTTGATTACCCAGGTAACCCTTGTTACCCTTCCCCGTATTCCTTTTCTTCGAATTTTGGGGATTAGTAGCAAAAACACTTAGCCCTAAGTTGGTGGTGGCTACTAGGGCTGAGGTTGCATGGGAGGTTGCTGAGGTTGCATGGGAGGTTGTGGCGCTAATGCTTGAGGGGCTGGAGCACTTTGTTTTTCATAATGAGTAATAATTCAGTAGAAAGGCTAGGGTCCTGAAAAAATGTTGCTAATAGGAGGGGCATAAGTGTTGGAGGAATTGGTGCCCCACTGCGAATAGCCATAACTTTTTTGAGTATATGGTGAAGGGTGTGAAAGGGTTCCAATGATTCCATCGACGGTGTGAGATGCCCCGAGGGCACTATCACTTCCTGGACTAGGGAGGTCTTGAATGACGGTATAGACATAACTGTATTACGCATAAATTAGGTCATATCTCAGAGTGGTTTGGAGAGCTTCTTCCTCTATCTAAGGAAAATGGGACACAACTTATTTTCTAATGGGTGCTAGAAGGCTCCTAAGAAACCAATCTAGAGAGACATGGTCTTCAAAAGGCAGGGCATGACATGTGCTCCTCCTTCAATGCCACTCTTGAACATGGTCAGAAAGGTGAGTGGTGGAAGACTGACAGAGTGAGGCCAATAGCTCTGTACTAGTGTCATACCAGAGGGTAACTGGAAATATGAAATGAACGCTTTAGCAAGCATCATGAAAATAGAATGAGATGCAAAGGGCTAGTCTACATAACATTTTACAACATCTTTAATGAGAATGCATTGGACTAGCTAAAGACGAATGGAGTCATAAATAATAGAGTTGGATGAACACTACATGTGGAAGGATTAGAAATGGTTGGTAGGATCCTCTCTAGCATTACCCTCAAACTTTGGGATGTCTGAGGGAAGCTTAGTCAGCATAGAAATACAACCATTATCGTGGTGTATGGGGTCATTTATCAACTGGTTAAAATTGGGTAGACTTAACCGAACCATAAAGGGGAGCATGGGGGCTGCTGGAAAGATTCTTGAGACTGTTCTGCTTGATGTGACCACTGGGATAGAACTGGAGCCAACACCAGGTTGGGTTCCTACACCAGCTATCAGTCCAGACATGGTGACGATATGTGGTGAAGGAGGCTCAGACTCAGATGAGGAATTAGATGAACCAGGAGAATATTTGGTGTGGGAACTTAGAGGGCTATGAACTCGAACCTGGCCGGGAGGGGTAATATGCCCAAGTGGAAACTAGGGGTGAAGGCTTAATAGTCTCCACAACAAATGCCTCGGTGATGCAATGGTGGTAAGGCACACATGACATGGAAATGGTAAAGGGAGATCAACAATATGCCTTTGCTTGGATGAGGGGAGATAAATTTATTATCTCAAGTCTTAGCTTGGCAGTGTAAAACAAGTGCCCTTTGCTTAAGGTGTGCTTGTGTGTGAAAGTGTACTTATCGATTAAGCCCAGATCGTGTTTGTTAAAAGTAAAAAAATCTTGTTGAAAAGAAATTGAAATTAATAACATAAAAATAATTAGCTAAACCCCACCCATATAGGGTTTGCAAACATTGTGACGATTGCTGATTAAATCGATGGAAAATACATTGAAACGGTCAAGCGATCTAAATGTTAGTGTCACTGGGATCAAGTGACACTAAGCTACTAGAAAGGGGTGCAGCAACAACAAAAAGCCAGAGAGGAAGATCATTGCAAAAAGATACGGAGATGTGTGAAACACTTAGGGCAACTAATAGGACCTGTAGGAAAATGACCGAACAAGTTTAAAAGTGAAACTATGGATGGTAATAACCTATCTTAACATATCTAAAATAGAAGTGTACATATCTAGAAAATGTGGCTGAAAGCATTGCAAAAGCTCAGAATACTCACTCAGCTAAACTCCTCCTAGAAAGGTGGAAGCATACTAGAAGCCCTAGGGGAGGCTAAATTCGAATTTGAGGACTAAATCGGAGTGGATCAAGGCCTAAACAGGATGAGACAAAGGTCAGACAACCCAACAAATAGCTCTTCGCAAATCCTAGAAACAAATCTGAGAAAAACCCTAAAACCCAGAAATCGCAGGTACTGACTTGTTTTCCTGTAGGGATCCAACTTTTTGGGCTGATAAGTGCGCTCTGGCCTCCAGATCATACTTTTTGGGCCAAAAAATGTGATTTCTGCTTTGTGGATCCTGATCGGCAAATCTCAGAAAAAAGTGTCGCCTTTGCCGCAGCTGGTTCCTGTGACCTACGGAAATGACCAGAAAGCTTGCGGAAGTCAAAAATTTAAAAAATATAGGGTTAAAAAACTAGGAAACATTAAGAGAATTGAAAAAATAAGAAACCCTAAGCTAAAAACTAAAGGTCACCCAAGTTTTTGGATATGAAGTATAAAACCTAGTAGAGTCGCCAATTTTGTTATATTGTTTTCTTCTCAAAGATGTACGAAAAGAACCCACTTAGGATTTTGGATGACAAAAAATCTCAACAATATAAATGGTTGATAAACATTGTAGATATAAAACAACTAATAGAAACAAAACCTGCCAAAGTTTGGATCTATGCCACAATCATAGTTAAACAAAAAAAAGAAAGAGTAATAACTCCAATCATCCAATGGAAATGAGATATACAAAAAATAGTTTTTATTATAACACCTATGAAGAGAACAAATAGATGCTACCAATCCGCCTCTATGGGATGGGTTCTTGGCTATCCTCAAATGTCTTTAGCTTTTGTAGAGTCTCTCTCCTCTACAATGTATAAACCTAACAAAGATATGGTGTGTGACAATGAAAATAATTAGAGTTACAATAGTGAGTGCAACAATGAAAATAATCAAACGTGAATAATGAATGGAAGACCCTTCTATTTTTAACAAAATATTGAGTTATCCTCGAATAATGAGCAATAATAAAATATTATTGATCCCATTCTTAGAATAACCACCTGGGATATTTTATTATATTTTTTTAGGAGGGAAAAAGTATTTAAACTTTTATTTAGAAATACTAAATAAATAAATGATTTATTTATCATCTCAAGGAATTAGTTAAGGAATAATAAAAAAATTAGAATTTATTTAATTATTCCTAAGGGATTTAGTCAAATTTAACAATGAATAATAATTAGTTAGTGATTAATTAATTATTCTTAGAGAAAAATAAGAAAAATAATGATTTATCTATTTACTTTCCATCATTACGTCAGATATGGCAAGGAATAATAATTGAACACTGGTTTAATTAATTATTCCTAGAAGAAAATCAAATAAATAGTGACTTATTGAATTATTCTTCATGGGTTTAACTATAAATTACTTAACAAATGTGGTTTATTGGGGGGAGGGATCACAATGGTAGGACCAGAGTCCCCTTGTTCTAGTTGACTAGTGGTAATAGAATCCACGGGTAGAGGAGTAGATGATCCACTATGAGTGGCCTCGTATTTGCAAAGCACTTCATGGAATTCACGAAATTCATCAAGACAAGGGAAACAATGGCAATAGTGACCATGATGATCACACAAGGAACAAGGGTAATTTGTGTGCAATGTTTTGAGTTTCTTAGGTTGTCCCGATAAGTTAACATGGACTTCAGGGATATTTGACTTAGGGAACATTTCATGAACCAAAGGTTTAAGATGAGGAATCTTGGGAGAATTATTGGTGGCATGCCCAAAAGCTTTACACAAAGCACATCGAGGTGATGGCTTTGGGGCCTTAGGGGCTGGAGTAGCTTAGTGAGCCTTGTCCTTAGGTTCTTTCCTCTTAGCTTTTCCCCCCTATCTGAATGCTTTCACAACAGGAGCTAGTTCTTGTTGAGGTTGTGATGGAACTGAAGCAATGACAGGGGTCATGGGGACCAGTTGAACTAGGGTCAAATCATGATAAGGTATTAGCTGACTAGGAAGAATTCTTGCAAGGGGATCGATGTACCATACTAGGATCCCCAAATACATGTTAGGAAGGATCAGCAAAGCCATGAAAGGGACGGAAAATACTCTTGGAGGGAGGAATAAGAAAGGTACCTATCATGTATGGTAATGTCCCGGTGGAATAGGTCTTGGATGGTTGAGACCTAGAGGAATAGTTCTTGGTGGAAACATAGGATAGGAACCCACAAATGGAGGAGGTCTTGCAGGGTGGATCAAGGGGAATTAGCTAGAAGGGAAACAGTAGGGTGTTGAGGATATGGTTGTTGGTCAAGTGTATCGGACTGCTTAAGGGCAGCCCGTGATACTTGTAACATGAAAACCCTCATAGAGTTAGGCTCTAAGATGGGAGGGGGAGGACCAGGGAAAAAACCCAATAATGAGGAATCTTTATAGACTCCAGGTGAAACATTGGTGAGAGGAGTTGAAGATTGGTTGTCGTACATTGACGAGATAATGGACTCGGGGGAGGTCATGGATTCTAGCTCATAGTAAGTCAACTGATTGATGGTAATGATCTTCCCTTCGTAGGGAAGCACATATTGTAGATCACCGTAGATGGGAGGGATGACATGGCATATGTGTAACTACGACCTAAGAGAATATTGTAATCTAAAGGAGCGTCAATGACTTCAATTTGGACATCGATAGTTGCGCCTGCAATGGTCACTGGATAGTTGCGGTACATGCCAAGTGGCTGGGAGGAGTGTCCATCCCAAGCACAAAAATTGATGGTGGAGGGGGACAAATCAGGTGACCTAACTTGTTTCCAAATGGCAGTGGATATCACACAAGTGGATGCTCCTTTGTCAATAATGCATCGAGAGATTATGGCATTACGGACTCAGATTGGTATCTGGAAACCAATAGATGAAGGAAATGGGTGATATTCTGATGTATCAACTGGAAAGACAATAAGGAAATCGTCAGAAGGATCTACTACACCTAAGGGAGTTAGTAGATGTTTATTTTGAGATGGGCACAACTGGAGGACTTCCAACATTGACATGGCAGCAAATGCTTGTGCCAAGTCATCTATATTGTATGTATGGGTAGCTCGGTTAGAAGCCACATTATGATGTAATGGTGCCTTTGGGATCTTAGGAATGCCATCAACTTTAGGTTGAGGGATCTGTAATGGACCATTTGGTTTCGTAAGAGGCTAAACATATACATTGGTTTTGGACTCAGTGGAAGATGAAGTCAAGGGCTTGTCATATTAATGCAACTGAGTTTGCAGGTTGATATTGGAGGGGTTAACGTCATCATAGTTCATCATAAGGATCTGGTAGTCACCAGGACTAGAAGGTTGGGGTGGATGGGCTGCCTAACTTGGCTGAGGTTGAGCAATAGAAAATCCTTACTAAGGAAAAGGATTTTTGAGCACTGCTGGTTGAGATGGCACAAGATTCTGAGGTAATTTTTGACCTCTAGAAGTTACTTGAGCTTGCCACATTTTCTGCATCTGAGGTAAGAGTGAGCACTCATGTGTATAATGGCCATGTACACCACAGCATGCACAAGGCTTGTTCATATGAATAACCTTGCTCTGCTTGGGCTGGCTTCCTTGTTGCTAGTTGTTGGTGTTAGGCTGGTTCCCCTAGGGTTCACTAGGTTGATTACCTTGATTACCCTGGTTACCCTTGTTACCCTTCCCCTTATTCCTTTTCTTCGAATTTCGGGGATTGGCCGCACTTTTTTGTGCAAACACCTGGGCTTGAGTTAGTGGTGGCTACTAGAGTTGAGGATGCATGGGAGGTTTTCATGGTAATGATTGAGGGGCTAAAGCACTTGGTTTTGTGTAAGGAGGAGTAATGGTTTGGTAGACAAGTTAGGGTCCTGAAAAACATGTTGCTAACAGGAGGGGCATAAGTATTGGAGGAACTGGTGCCCCCTGCAGATAGCCATAATTTCTTTTAGTATATGGCGAAGGTTGTGAAAGGGTTCCAATGATTCCATTAGTGGTGTGAGATGCCCCCAAGGCATTAGCACTTCCATGATGTGGGAGGTTGTGAATGATAGCATAGACATAATCGTATTGTGCATAAATTAAGTCATATCATAGAGCGGTTTGGAGAGATTCTTCCTTGGTCTAAGGAAAATGGGACGAAACATCTTTTCTAATGGGTGCTAGAAGGATCCTAAGAAACCAATCTAGATAGACATGGTCTTCAAAAGGTGGGGTACCCCATGTGCTCCTCCTTCGGCTCCACTCTTGAACATGATCGGAAAGGTAAGTGGCAGAAGACTGACGGAATGAGGTCAATAGCTCTGTACCAGTTTTTTACTAGAGCGGTAGCTGGAAACATGAAAGGAACGCTTTAGCAAGCATTGTGAAAACGGAATGAGATGAAAAGCGTTGGTCTACATACCATTTTATAGTGTCTCCAATGAGTGTGCATTGCAATACCTTAAGATGAATGGATTCATTAGTAATGGAGTTGGATGAACACCACATGTCAAAGGATCAGAAAGGATCCTCTCCAGAATTATCCTCAAACTTTGGGATGTTTGAGGGAAGCTTAGTCAGCATAGAAGGCCAACCAGCATCGTGGTGTATGCGGTCGTTTATCAACGAGTTAAATTGGGTACACCTAACCCAACCATAAAGGGGAGCGTGGGGGCTGCCGAAATGATTCTTGAGACTATTCTACTTGATGTGACCACTGGGATAGAACCAGAGCCAACACTAAGTTGGGTTCCTACACTAGCTGTGTGTCCAAACATGGTGACTATATGTGGTAAAGGAGGCTCGGACTCATATGAGGAATCAGACGAACCAGGAGAAGATTCAGTGTGGGGACTCAGAGGGATATGAACTTGAACCTGATGGGGAGGGGTAATATGCCCAAGTGGAAACTGGGGATGAAGGCTTAATAGTCTCTGTGACAAACGTCTTAGTGGCACAATGGTGGTAAGACACATGTGACATGGAAATGGTAAAGGGAGATCAACAATATGCCTTTGTCTGGTTGAGAGGAGATAAATTTATTATGTTAAGTCTTGGATTGGTAGTGTAAAATAAATGCCCTTTTCTTCACATGTGCTTGTGTGTGAAAGTGTACTTATTGATTAAGCCCAAATCATGTTTGTAAAAAATAAAAAATGTTGCTGAAAATAAATTGAAATTAATAACAGAAAAATAATTAACTAAACCCCACCCAAACCATGTTTGTAAACACTATGCTGGTTGGTGGCTAAATCGATGGAAAATACACTGAAATGGCCAAGAGATCTAAATTTTAGTGTCACTAGGATCAAGTGACGCTAAGCTACTAGAAAGAGGTGCAACAACAATAAAAAAACCAGAGAGGAAGATCATTGTAAAATGATAGGGAGATGTGTGAAACACTCAGGGTGACTAATGGGACCCGAAGGAAAATGACCAAACAAGTTTAAATGTGAAACTATGGATGTTAACAACCTATCTTTACATATCTAAAACAAAAGTGTACAGATCTTGAAAATGTGGCTGAAAGCATTGCAGAAACTCAGACTAATCACTCAGCTAAACTCCTCCTAGAAAGGTGGAAGCATACTAGAAGCCCTAAGGGAGGCTAAATTCGACTTCGAGGACTAAATAAGAGTGCATCAAGGCCTAAGCAGGATGAGACAAAGGTCACAGAATGTAGAAAACAACTCTCTACAAAACCCAGAAATAGATCTGAGAAAAACCCTAAAACCCAAAAATTACAGGTATTAACTTGTTTTCCTATAGGGATCACACTTTTTGGGCTAATAAGCGTGTTCTAGCCTCCAGATCATACTTTTTGGGCCAAAAAGTGTGATTTTTGCTCCATGGATCTTGGTCAGAAAATCTTGGAAAATAAAAAAAGTGCCACCTTTGCCGCAACTAGTTCTTGTGACCTGTGGAAATGACCAGAAAGCTTGCAGAAGTTAGAAATTTAACAAATATAGGGTTAAAAAACTAGGAAACATTAAGAGAACTAAAAAAAGAAGAAACCCTAAGCTGAAAACTAAAGGTCACCCAAGTTTCTCGATCTGAAGTATAAAACCCAGTAGAGTCGCCAATTTTGTTGTATTGTTTTCTTCTCAAAGATGTACTAAAAGTACCCACTTACGATTCTGGATGACAAATAATCTCAACAATATAAATGGCTGCTAAACATTGTAGATCTACAGCAACTGCTAGAAAAAAACCTACCAAAGTCTAGATCTATGCCACAATCATAGTTAAACAACAAAAAGAAAGACTAATAACTCTAATCATCCAATGGAAACCAGATATACAAAGAATAGTTTTTATTATAACACCTGTGAAGGGAACAAATAGATGTTACCAATCCCACTATATGGGATGGGTTCTTGGCTATCCTCAAACGTCTTTAGCTTGTGTAGAGTCTCTCTCCTCTATAATGTATAAGCCCAACAAAAATATAGTGTGCGACAATGAAATAATCAGAATTACAACAATGAAAATAATCAAAAGTGAATAATGAATGGAAAACCCTTCTATTTATAACAAAATAAGGAGTTATCCTCGAATAATGAGCAATAATAAAATATTATTGATCCCATTCTTAGAATAACCACCTGGAATATTTTATTATATTTGTTTAGGATGGAAAATGTATTTAAACTTTTATTTGGAAAGAATAAATAAATAAATGATTTATTTATTATCTCAAGGAATTAGTTCAGGAATAATAACTAAATAAGGATTTATTTAATTATTCCTAAGGGATTTAGTCAAATTTAACAATGAATAATAATTAATTAGTTATTCTTACAGAAAAATAAGATAAATAATGATTTATCTATTTTTTTTCATGATTGGGTAAAATATGACAAGGAATAATAATTGAACAATGGTTTAATTAAATATTCCTAGAAAAAAATCAAATAAATAGTGACTTATTTAATTATTCTTCATGGGTTTATCTATATATTACTTAAAAAATGTGGTTTATTAAGTAATTTCTCATAGTGGAAGAAATTTTACTACGTTAAAATTAGCTTTACTTGGTGTACTTTGATCCATTTAGTAAATTAGGCTAGATGATCATTTTTTCGGTGATAACAAGTATGTCTTAACCAGATCTGGCTGCCCCGAAAGTGTTGATGAGTGACAAAGGTATGCATTGTCTGAATGAATTGATCAGTGCGTTGAATGAAGAAGTCCACATCTACCAACCACCCACAGGCCAATGGAATTGTTGAAGCCTTTAATAAGATTCTAGAGAATGCACTGATGAAGATTTGCAACGCATAGTGTAATGACTAGGATGTGCATGTACCTATAGTTTTATGGGCTTATAGGAATACTTGTAAGAAGATGACATGGAAAACGTCATTCATATTAGTATATGGGGCAAAGCTATAATGCCGATGGAGTACATTGTGCCTAGTTTCAACATAACAGCCCTGACAGATATAGTGGATAGTGAGGCCTTGGAGGAATGGCTCACGCAACTGATGGAGCTCAAAGAAGATCAATTTTTGGCAGGATTTCATCAACAAGTATAGAAGGAATGTGAAAAAGCATGGCATGGTCGTCATATGAAGCTTCGCACATTCAAGGTAAATTATCTTGTCCTATTATACGATACTAAGTTAACTAAATTTCTAGATAAATTCCAGACACATTGGTTAGGGCCATATATTGTCAAAGAAATTATAGATGGAGGTGTAGTTCATCTCACGATGCTAAATGGGGAACCCTTTCTGGGATGAGTGAATGGGAGCAGGTTCAAGTTGTATACAGGGGATCCTACACAATGTCTATATGGAAATAGGATATTCCTAGTGTTCCACGCAGTTGAAAGGGAGCGTGAGACTATAAACTACACTACCTAGTTTGAAGGACAACACAAGGAGAAGGCTCATCTCCTAGATGTCTTCGTTAAAAATGGTTACAGTAGACACCTAGGACAGAAAGCCTTCCTCAAGGCCTGGAAGGAGCACTCTGTCCAAAAATATCCTATAGACCGGATCCTGGGGGTACACCTCCCCTACATCCAAGGAACCATTGATAGGATCGCCAGGATTCTTAAGAAGCATAATATTCCCTTGACCTTTAGACCTCTTAACACCATCCATAGCTCGCTTAGGTCTGTTAAAGATCCTGTCGACCCTAAAGACATGAAAGGGGTCTATGTCATTCCCTATTCCTGTGGGGCCCCATACATTGGTGAAACTGGTCGCTTGATTAATCAAAGGATTAGTGAGCACATAATAGACTTGAGGCATGGTAGGGCCAAGTCCTCAGCCCTTGCTGAGCATGCCGAGAAAACTAAACATCAAGTCTGTATCAAAGAGGCTTAAGTTATCGCAAGAGTGGCACAATTTCACCATCGTAAATTGAGGAAAGCCCTTGAGATCGAGAAAAGACCTTTGAATCTCAATAGGGATGATGGCTGGAAGATTAGTAGGTGTTGGATCCCAATGCTTTTACCTTAGCCTCTTCTTCGCCTAACCCCTCTCGGTTTGTTTAGCTAGTCGTTGTTTTCTCTTGATAACATTGGTTTAGTAATAATAATATCACTCTTTTAATTATTCACCCTAGACCTGGATTATTAATATTTAACTATTGCAATTTTATTCATTTCACTCATATAT
>APFE030646664.1:87028-111445 GCA_000404065.3 Pinus taeda
AACCGTTAAGGATATTTTTAACCGTTGCACGTGCATATAGCCGTTGAAGGACCTGCATGCGCTATTTAACAGATCACTCAGATTTGTTCCTCAACTTGTCCTAACGATGAACCACACCAGTTGGTTCGAAACGCGTCGACAAATGATTCTCTATGTGATTTTGCTAAAATCATTCTCACAATCAAGTATGGATCACAGAAGTCTAAACTCTTTAACGAGTAGGTTGCGTGAAGAATGATGAAGATACAACCCATAAAGCTACGCTCAGGAAGTTGCACCATGGAGTGAGGTACCACGTAGCACAATAGGAAATTGACCGTTGGAGTTATTGTTCATGACTTGATGGCTAGAAGACAGTTAATTGGAGTGGGGTGGAAGTATTTATGGCAAAAACCTTTGAAGGTCTACCAAAAAAACAACCTTTATTCTCATAATTTGGGGGGAACAGTTGGATTTGAATTCAAAACCCCCTATAAATTATGCATGCCAATCCAATAATGAACACTTTGTGCTGTGAGAGTTGTTAGTGAATTTTTCTATCTGTTGCCTATGAGACAAGTGTTTTAGGAAGATTTAGTTGTGAGCCCCTTATTTTCTGAGTTGCCTAAGATAAACCAGAAGCTTATTCTTGACAAAACGCCTGCACCAAGTCATGCTGAAATCATTAGTACTAGCAATGTTGCTTATGAGGCCACTACCTCAAATGTTGTAAGTATGGAAGCTTCGGCTGCTATGCTGAGGTCGCCTAGGCCGAAGCCTACCCCTACCAGAGAAACCCAACCAGCCAAATGTAAG
This sequence comes from Pinus taeda, assembly GCA_000404065.3. Lineage (NCBI taxonomy): Eukaryota > Viridiplantae > Streptophyta > Pinopsida > Pinales > Pinaceae > Pinus > Pinus taeda. The sequence goes on from APFE030646664.1 coordinate 87,824, forward strand.
CAATCCGTGAAGGACAAGCAAAATAAGCCAATGTCAATGTGCGCACCCCCAATGAAGCATACCGAGACACAAAAGCAAAAGAAAGATAAGTAGCCAAAGAAAGTAGTGGACCTGGAGGCAGAAGAAGCCCAGGGAACATAAGATATTGATGCTGAAGGAATGAAACACTTAAAAAGGCTACGCAAGTATATCCCTTCGGGGAATGGAAAAGCAAAGGTCACAAAGGACCCAGACGTCAAGAAATTCACAATATCCACACCCCTGCTACCTAAGCAGGTCCCATTTTAAGGCCCCCAGATAGCAAGGGTCCTATTGCTAAAAATGGAGGATTGGGACCTCACAGACCACGCTAGGTTCCCACACTTAGTGAGGGAAAAATATATTAGGAGGGTCTATTATGTAGAATTAGGTGTTACAGCATTGGAAACAGAGGAATGGGTCCACAGTGTTGAGCACTCAAGGTTGCTCAATTTTCTATCGATGCCACTTCACCACCGCACCCCCACCAATACGATATATGTGCACCAGCTGCTCACATTCATGCACAATTGTTGTTTATGGCTAGGAGGGCTATCCCCATTACAAACATGCTCATTCACAGAATCACGCACCTACCTTATAAAGGCACGAACCCGGCTAAGTGGTTTGCTGAAAAGACTAGGGAAAAGGATCTCACATAAATTATGAAAAGGGATTACGACCTCCTTAAGAAGTCATGAGGGTATTAAATTATTTCTATAACCAAATTGACATTTCAATTGGCTACCCAGATTTTTGCAGGAAAGGTGATGCCAAAATGTCACGCAGATGAAGTTCTGGCAATAATAGTTTCCTTGGCTTCACAGTGCATGAAAGGCGTACAATTTAATTGGGCAAGATACCTATGTTAGGAGTTCCTAGCGAACTACTGAGAGGCCAAGGATGAAACCAAGTCATTTCACTACGCTTGGTTGTTTCTCTCAATTGTGCTCATTGCATGGGAATTTCCGGAGGATAGCCAGTTTCCTCTGCTCGAGGAAGGATTTCTGGAGGCATCACAATTTGTGTCCTTATAGTCTACAAAGTATGTCGTCGCATGGATTACAGAGACAAAGATATTTTCAGTTCTTATGGAAATGTCTCTCCACATGGTCATCAATCAGTGTCCAAGGTTGTCCCCAACCTTGTTCATGCAGCTATCAGCCTGCGCAGTATTCAAGGTTGACTTCCACAGAGTATATATCCAGGCATGGAAGGATCCAAAGAAGAAATGGCATAAGTTTCCCTACTTAGTGTCATAAATGGGTGTCTAGAAGGTTGTCTTGAAATGGCCTGCAGAGTTGCACATCCTGTCAAACTTAGTTTTTGGACCAAGCACAGGTGCAAAAAGTTCTACCGTGCAAAAAAGAAAGGAGGAAGCTAAGCAGTCTACATGTACCCTGGCAGCACAGAAAAATAAGGGAGCTTAAGAAAAGGCTCGTGTGGAGCAAGAATGCATTGCCAAGGAGTAGGCAGAACAAGAACAACGTGAGTCACAAAAAGGTGACAAGTCACCTTCGTCGGAGACAGAGGAAGAAGAAATTTCAGGACAGGGCGGAGAAGGCGATGAGGGGAAGAGCACCCCATTTATTTTGAAATGATGTGGCAAGGAGCAGTAGGGTGGAACGTGAAAAAAGAAGAAATTTGATAAGTCACAGGTTGATCCCATGGTGTTAACAGAAGGCGATCTTGATGAGATTGGTGATAAAATTAGGGATACCATGACCAAAGTGTTGCAGCAGTTTGAGCAGCAATACATGCAGACACTAGGGAGCATCCAAAAGGATATGTGCAAGTTTCATATCCAAGCAAGAAGAATATAGTTGTGCACCAAACAAGAAATCAAGAGAGCTAGTAAGGACCCTAGATCTCAAAACTATACCATTGCCAAATGGTCCATTCACACAAAGTTTGCCAACAATCACATTATCTTGAGTACAACCAAGAACATCGGACTAAATATAGTGGTGCTCTCCAAGGAAACCCTCCACGTGCTACATACAAGGGTAGTAGATGAATTAAGGACCAAGAAGTAGCACACCTTCAACCTCATAACTGAGTATAAAGTTAGCAATAAGAAAATGTTTGTTGAAAAGAAATAGAATTTGAAGGAAAAGGAGGCACTTCAGATGCATAGTTCCAATCTGAAGTCATTAATAGTAGAGGTGTGCAAGACAGTGCCTAAGCTTCCCATCCCAAAGGATGCATAGTCAGAAGCCAAAATCAGAAAATTAGATGTTGGAGTGTGTGAGGCTAAAGAAGAAATTGGATGGGTAACCTTTGATTTCAACATGAAGATTGTAGAGTTGTAGTTGAAGTTGCAGCCCATGACTCTGCCTGAGGTTCGGGAGCAACGCAGAACTTTAATAAAGGAAGGCATGGCTACCTTGGATGCCATAGTCACTGATTGTGCGACATTGTTCGAGTAGGCTATGGACCTAGTGACCAATCTGCAGAAGGATTTGAACCTGTAGACACTAAACACAGAGGTAAGGGAGTTGTAGTGGTAATATGATGAAGTCAGGGCAACTGCACACTCCTTAGCACCAACGCAACACCTTGCCAAATTATAGGAAGGAAAGCAGCTCCTAGCACAGGTGGAGGAAGCACAAAAGAATGAGGCCTTGCTAAAGGCCAGGTTGCAGCCTCGGTTCGAAGAGGCTTATCAATTCAAGGCTACCATTCAAGATAAGATTAAGGGACTACAACAGAAACAACAAGCAATGACATTGGTCGTAGGAGGACCATGCATGGAAAAATTTGTCGAGGAAGTCAAGTAGGAAGGTACATAGAGTATTGTTGAAGTTGCAGTGATCCAAGTAGAGCTAGGGGATCCTTGTAGTAAGATCATAGCGTCAGCAGAGTGACTTGAGTGCAAGTCACGATCTTTGTGTTGGGGGCCTATTGGGATGGGGTCCCCTGGGTCAGTTTTGGGGTTAAGATAACCCAAGTTTTGGTAAAGTTTGTGTAAATAATGTAAAGTGTACATGATTTGTGGATGCGGACCGCATAGACAAATATGATTCAAAGGGGATTATCCCCTTGTTTTATGTAAATCTTGAGTCGGTTTTGAGATTCACTATGGTATGCGGGCCATGACATTGTATGAAAAAGGATATAAATAGGTGTGACTTAGAGAGTCTAAGGAAATTAAGAATAGAGGGGAAATGATAGCGAAGAGAAGTGGGTCAGATAGTAGAAGAAGGCTCTACAACTGAGTGCATAGAGGCCTAGGTAGAGTCTATAGATGAGTGTGCAGATCCCTGAAGCTATGTGCGCAGGGTATTTTTGAGTCTATAGCCTTGAATTGAAGATCAATAAAGATGGTTTCCGAAGAATTCTTGCATATTTCTGTTTATCTCTTCTTATGTGAATGATATATGTTGTCGATGAATGATGTGTTTTATGGATTATTGATTGAATGTTACACGATTTTCTTAAACAAGTGTTAATGATGTATGCATTGCATGTATAAGTACTTTCGTAAAGACTGATGAATTCTCTAATGCTTATTAATAACTTAAGTAAATCTGCATGAACCCTAATTTAGGACTTCTCTCTGATGCATGTAAGTAGACAAATTGACTGTTAAAGGTCCACAAGGACTGATTATAGACCTTTGCGAAGGTCTGAAGGCTATTTGATGGGGTTGCAGTGATGAGCCCTAAGAGTGTATTGATCTGCACGAAAGCAGATCTAAGGCATTGGAAGACATCACACTAGTCTCTCGATGTAGAAACTTGGTTCTTGCAGCCCCCCATATTGCTTCGTGTGAGACTACAACCTATGCTATGTAGGTTGTTACCAAAAGGCTCAATAATGTAGGTTTTATTGGTTCGCACAGCTAACTCTGAACCTGGGTCAAGACCCCCTAAGCCAACATCTACCATGGTAGATAAAGCCTTGAAATGTAAGAAGAAGGGTAAAGGTAAAGAAAAAATTGATACCCCAAAATAGGATCCTCCTAAGTCATCTATTAATGATGACTCCAAACCAAATTTGAAATATCCTTGCCTCATTTGTGAGGAAGATCATTATACAAAGGATTGTCCCTGACTTGCAGAAGTTTGTTGTTTATTAAAAGGGACCCCAACTATTTTGAAGGAGCCATTCCCATCTAAGCAAACTCAGTTGGTAGACCAACCAAAATCCTTTGCCTCATCTGGTTCTTAGGTTTACATGATGATGGGTTCATTACCTATCTCTGTAGCCACTCAATCGAAAGATTATCAAAACCCTCAAAAGAAGACGGTGGAAAAAGAAGCCACAGATATACCTTCTACTTCCATTGCACATAGTTTTGGTCCTCTCCATATTGAGAGACCTAATAATGAATCCATTATCCGACCACCTCCTAAAAGTCTACTTTAGAAGTCATCCTATAATCTGAACACTAGAGCTGCTCAACATTACAGTATTGTTGAAGATTTAACCCAAGCACCTTTAGTGATTCCTACTTTGGAAGTTCTCCAAACATATCCAACATAATGGAAATCATTATTGTCTACTATAGGAAGCATCGAGCCTTCTAATTCGAACTTGATTATCTTCGATCTCAAAAACTGTGTTCCGCATCTTCCTCATCAGATTTCCTTTTTGATCCAAGTCATTATAAAATGGAAGACAATCCATTGGGTTGTCATTGATGAAGGTGCTTCCACCTGCATCATTTATGTTCCATGTTAGAAATCTATTGGCTCTTCACCTCTTAACTAGTCCCCAAAAACTTTGGAGGCCTTTGATGGCAAAGGCTCTTGTCCAGTTTTTCTATCACTTTGGAAGGGAACACTATCAAGTTAGAAGTGGAAGTTGTAGATGTGAATCTGAATTCCAACCATCTACTTGGGAGAATTTGGACCCATGCCATGTTTTATGTGGTTTCCTCTTTGTTCCAGTTGCTCCATTTTCCTCAAAAATTAAAAATTGTCACCATTGATCAATTGTCCTTTTTCTCTTCTGGTGCCTCAAATGGCAATGTCCCATAAGTGGGAAATACTGATATTCCATATGAGAGTGTGGGGTTAGGTATTTTCAAATATTCTTCTTTAATGAGAACTTTTTCTCTCCCACCTCCACATGTCACCTCGATCAAAATGATTTCTATCTCTTCTGACCCATGGATAATCCCTTCTCTGGATCAAGTTGATTTGTTTGGTGACACTATGTTGCTAAGTACCTTAGAACAAGCTTATCATGAAATTATCTTGAATTTAACGACAAATTTAGAAAGTCATGTTGTTCTCAATATGTACCTAGATACCTATTTGCAAATCTTCTTGGCTTGGTTCATGGGTTTCTCCAAATCCCTTGAATGAGATATTCTCCACCAACGAGAGAATGTTTGAGGTTATGTCTCTTTACAAAAATCCTTGGAATGATTCCCATCACTGTTCCTCATTTCGTCTAAGTCTGAGTGAGATTCCTTCATGTCTTGAAGCTTTTGTTTCTAATGACTTGACACACCCACTTCAAACACCTGTTCTAGTGCATGAAGTTTTGTTCGAAGGTAGTATGGGAAATATTACTGCAACCATGCCAATTGACATTTCCACTAAACCTAGAATTGTTGATAACATTCACATTGGGGTTTCCTGTTCTCTTGATGAGATTATGGTTTACACTGACTTTTCAAATAATTTTGTGATGTGTTCACTTGGTCATATGAGGAAATACCTGGTTTTGATCCAATTATTTTTGTGCATGAAATACCTACGTATCCTAATGCGAAGCCCGTTCATGAACGGTTCCATCCCGTGCATCCCAGGAATGTTGCTTCTATTAAGGGAGAAGTTGAAAAACTTCTAAATGTTGGTTTTATTTACCTTATCCCATTGACATATTGGGTCTCTAATATTGTACCTATTAGTAAAAAGCAGAGAAATATTTGGTTTTGTGTTGATTACCATGACATCAATCGTGCATGCCCTAAATATAACTATCATACTCCCCTTATTTATAAAATAATTAATGAGTGGGCTGGGAGAGAGATATTCTCTTTTATGGATGTTTTTTCTGGTTACAACCAAATTAACATATTACCCGTTGATCAACACAAGACGACTGTCATATGTCCATGGGGGACTTTTGCTTATAATAAGCTCCCTTTTGATGTTAAAAATGTTGGTGCTACCTTCCAGAGAGAAATTTCATATGAATTTCATGATATTAAACACATTGTTCAACCCTATCTAGATGACTTACCAAGTCATTATGCTAAGCATTGTGACCATCTGGACCACCTTCGAGCAATATTTATGTGTTAACAACACTATAATATCGATCTCAATCCGCATAAATGTGTCTTCTGCGTAGAATCTAGTCGGCTCTTAGGTTTTTTTGTGTACAAATAAGGTATCCGAAATGATCCTCTGAAAGTTTAGGCTATTGTAAATATAACCCCTCCTTCATCGCTGCATGAATTCTAGAGTTTGCAAGGAAAGGCTAATTTTTTATTCATCCCTTTGTCCTGAATTATGCTATGCTTCCTAAGGGATTTACTCGCTTGTTCAAAAAGGGGGTCCCATTCGTTTGGGATGAAATTTCCCAAAACTCTTTTGATGCTCTAAAGAAAATGCTCATCAGTTATCCTTTATTGTATCCCCCTAACTATCATCACAATTATTTCTTGTACTTGGCCATGGATGACTGTACCATTGCTATGGTACTAGTTCAAGATGATGATGATGATGATGATGGCAATGAACATGTGGTTTATTATTTGAGTCGAAATCTTATTTACACTGAAACTTGATATGCTCATGTTGAGAAACTTGCCTTCGAAGTAGTCCATGTTGTTCAATGATTTCTCCATTACATTCTTCTATTTAAGACCACAATGAATTCTGATTGTAACCCCATGACTTATATTCTAACTCGTTAGTTTCTTGAGGGAAAATAATCTAAATGGATTTTTATCCAGCAAGAGTTTGATTCGGAGTTCATTGCCACCAAATCAAATAAATCACTCGTTTTTTCCAAATTGATCTACATCCTTCCTTCTATGAGCACCTCCACTGATTTTACTTAGTATATTCCTGATGAAACATTGTTTCTCATCAGCACTATCAACCTGTGGTACAGAGATATCATTGTTTATCTCTAGACCCAAACTTCCTAATCGAAGTTGTCTTGATCTGACCAATGCACATCTAGCATCAGTCTCAACCTTATCAGATTATTAGTGATACGTTTTACTGAGTCGGTGTTGATTATGTTCTTCACAAATGTCTAACACTTGAAGAGGCTAAACAAGTCTTGAATGATTGCCACTCTAGGGCATGTGGTGGTCACATGTTAGGCTATTCCACTACTCAGAAGATCCTTCATGCTAGTTATTTTAGTCCTTCTATCTTCAAAGATTATATTATGGACATTCAGAAGTGCCATGAATGTGAGATTTACATTGAAAACAGTGCACCCCTCCATCACCCTTACACCCAGTCATTACTATTGGCCCATTTGCTAAATGGGGCATAGATTTCATGACATATAACACTCGCTCAGCTGGGGGGCATGGCTATATCATCGTCACCATTGACTACTTTACTAAATGGGCTAAGGAAATGCCTACATATAATGTTGACGGTATCACTGCTGCTCAATTCCTCTTTAACCATGTCATATCCCATTTTGGCATCCCTCAAGCCATTGTGTTATAGACATATTTGGGCACTACAACCCCAATCACATATGTCCATGAACCAAGGGCTTCTAAGCCCCTAAAAATGTTGTTTCATGAATAAGGTCAGCTGATTACATCATTTCCCATAAGCTCTCCCTGAAAAACTGCTCAGAACTGGTCAAAATTGGACATACTGACTGCTCCATGCTAAGGGTGCGATGCATCTCACCTATTACACATAGAGGGTCTGATGCATATTGAAAATCCCTTCTGTAGGGTGTGATGAGCGAGAGTAGACAAATGGTAGAGGTAGTTTGCTAGGTGGAAACCCAGAGAATCTTCTAGAAACTGCTCATTTGACACTTGCCTCTCTGAATTTGCCCAGGGATGAATAAGAGATCATGAAATCTCCAAGTGGAACCAAGAACTATCAGAGAAATAATTCTAATCAAAATCCCAGAAGCTGACTCACCCACTTGCAAATATCTATATATGGATCCCTCATCCTAGAGATCCAGAGGCTGGAACTTTGTATTTTGTAAGGAAGTGTTGTTGGTTTCTTTGTGAAAAATCATAGTGTTGGGTGATCTAGCTTTTCATGAGGTGAAAAGGGCTTTCATGCTGGGAGGATGGCGCTGGGTCAGACTAATGGGTTGTAATCCTCTCTTCTACTACTTCTAATCAATAAAGCTATTTGAGTTTTTCCGCCATATTCTTGTATATTTTTTAATCTTGTATTGATATATGCATTTGCATGGTTAATATATATCTGATCCAATATTGTTTATGGTTATAGATCTTTATGCTTTGATGGTATTATGCTGCTTTGACTCTACAAGTGTTTCTTTGAAGCGAGACAAGTGAGGAAGGATTGGAAAAGCTCTATCAAAGGAGGGAGGAAACAAGCAAGGAGCCAAGTGAAAGACTGAGGTTGGTACTCCTTGCTTCTCTCTCATTTATCTCTCATAAAGGAAAACACAAGTAACCTTAGTTTGTTTGTTTCTAAGATAGCTACCCATCTTAGTGGGACTAGCAGCTCTGAATGGACACTAGTTTTCCTGATAAAAAAATGGAGACTCCGCTAGGGAGTGAATAGTTTGATTGTTAGTCATTGTTGTTTGCTTTATAAACTATAGATGAGCCTGAAGTTAAGCTAGCTAGCCTTTGAACTGCTTTTGCTATGCAACTGCAAAGTAGATCAACGTTGCTTCAGTCAATCTCTAGGTTAGTTTATGAACTGAACATCTGACTTGCAAACATCCTAGGTACCCTGGTGGTAGCTCAAATAACCTCATTAGATCATCCCCTTACTTTTTGTTTACTGCCTATTATTAGCTCAGCCTAAATCCCTGAACTAAGCTGCAAACTATGAGCAAAAACCAAGCTCAATCTCATCCTTGGAGCATCGCAATATCTCTCATTGGCAGTTTGGATGCATCACACCTCCCGTGTGTTGTAAGTGAGATGCATCCATGTTTCCCTATGTTATAGGTGTGATGATTAGGTGAGACTGTTTCTGCTTCCAGATTTTGGTTTTCTCTTCATTGTCTTCAGCTTTATTCAGTAGTTTTGTTGTCTGTGATTAGTACATCACTGTTGAAACTCTCTTCCTTTGCATTATTCAGCCTCCGTTGGTAAGGAATTGTGAATGTTTTAATGTATTTTTCGTCATTTACAGTTCTCCTTTGCAAATAGTAGCTTAATCAAACTGTCATCTTTTGATTTGAAAGTGTCGCAAGTGTCATTTTCAGTCAAAGAAAAGAGTGTCGTAAATTCTTCCTCTTTTAGATAGTCGATTACACTTTTGCTATTGTATTTGATTTGAGTCATCAATTCTTTGAAGTGTAGAAAGCAGTTTTCAAGTCGAAATTGAAAGTGTCGTCTTAGTCTTCCTTTCGTTTTTGAACAAGAAATTGCTAAAGTGTCGCTTTGAGAAAAGATAGTTCAAATTTGTACTTAGTTTTCTTTTCGTCATTCTCACATTAAGGAAACTGAAACAAATACATGCATGTGCATTTGCATTTAGACTACATGCGTAAATTGATTTAGGACAGTGCATCTTAGTGTGTGCTCTCTGCTCTATGTTGAAAGGATTTTACTTCTCTTTCCTTAGTAGCTAGGATTTTCATTGCAAAAGAAAGTAAATGATTGTTTATCATCTTAGATTGCATATTCACGAAATGTATATCTACATCACGTGGTGAACTTTAAAGGTAATATTCTTAAGAAAGATCAACTGTAAAATAAATTTCAATGAACATAAAAATCTTTGGAACCTAATGCACAACATCTAGAAGTCTAGGCTAGAGACATATTCCGGCGTCGTAAAGCCTGGTAACTATCATTTTCATCATAGGTTGGGTGATTCCTCCTCCTTGATATGAAAAGTGCCAGTATAGACTTGTTCTCCCACGTACCATCGAGTATATATTGGGAGACCAAAATAGGCTATATCCTTTATCCTTAGGAAGCCATGTCTGTCGCCCTATTGATCGCAATGCATTGAACACAGCATTCGGGAAGATTGACTGTCGTACGTAAAAGTATTCTGTAGTTTTGCAATTGGTTTGGTAATCCCTCTTTTTATTTTTCCTAAGTAACCACTTTCATTCCTTTTCAAACTCCTTAAAAGAAAAGGTCCATCCGAGTACTTGTCACTTTAGGCTCATTAAAAATTGAAGGCGACTAGAGTCATCTTTATCTTTTTCTCGACTCTTTAAAATTGAAAAAGAAAGTTGTGTCAAAGAGTCATAAAATTCATTTAATTCGAAATAACATTTTCCCCTTTTTATTTTTATTTGATCAAGTAATCCGCAATCGTGGAAGAAATTCAATCAAAACCCCATTGTTCGTGGAGACTAACGAGTCAATTGACTTTGACTCCAGAAACGAAACCATTTCGGGCCAAGTGATCTTGTTTAACTGGGTCAAAGTCTCCTGGTTTATTTGAACCTTGTGTTTCAACATCCTCAGAGAATCCAATTACTCCAACTATTTCTGGTACCCCTAGAACTGACCCTAGCGTAGCGGCAAACACTTCTATTTCTGAACTGGCTCCATCTAGGGCTGATTTGGAAGGTTTCACCCCTCTAGCATCTGTCGTTGCGGAGTCTATACCTTCTTCGGCACCAGAAACATTTTACAGACCTGATGGTATACCTCTTCCACCTGGATTGATTGCTATAGAAGAGATTGTGGAGGATCTTCCATCCAGTACTCCATTACATTTTGGAACTGAGATCCACCTATATCCTTCTACTATAGAAGTTAGTCACCCTTAATTACAAGTTCCTGTAGAATCTCTAGGAAAGCTTTTGGATAGACTCGATATGTCTGAACAACCATTGACATCTAGGACTGTGTCATCTGATACAGCATCAACAGAACCTCTTGCCTCCACTCTGACAATGTTCGTTGGTGTACTGTATGTCCCAACTAGTTCTCAACCACTAGATGGAGTCCACCCAGGAACTCTTTTGAAAGTATGGTCTGTTGCTATTTGTTCATCCAGAACCTTATCTGGAATTTCTTATGCTGAGTCTCAGCAAATTGATCCTTCACATCAGTATCAATTTGGGCAGTCCAGTCTCCAAAGGCCAATTTTCTCTTTGAACACTTGATTGCCACCATATGGGGGGCAATATGTCTTTTCATTGTTCCCTCCGGGAGAACAACCATATGAGAGTTCACAATAGAATTTGGGTCAAGATGGAATCACATCCAGTGGTTGGGTACCAATACTACCTCCATAGTCGAGAGTTGTATATTCAATACAACAAAATCAACCTGTGTCGAACATTCCCACTACACCGGCTATTGTGATAGTGTCGCAAGTACAAACGCTACCTGTTGTATGTCAACCTCCAGTCTCTCAGGTCATAATATGACAGCCTCTTGTCTCTGTGACTCAATCACAATCGTCGATTAGTGGTTCCTTAACTGAAGCCACTCAGGCTCAAACATGTACTATAACCCATCATCTTGGTCAAACATCTAGTATGGGGCAACAGCAAATGGTCTTGCAGCCATGGTTAGTGCAATATCAACAACCGAAATTCCAACAAGCTTACCGAGGACCTGAGCAACAAAGCTTTACAAATAATGGGCAGTTGTATATTCAAAACAGTTACCAACAGTCATATTACAATGGTCATGCCCATCAACCATATCAAAGTTATCAACATCAAATACATTATGCTGGTATGCAAAGACCCATGGTTCAGGCGATCCCATCTTATCTTGGGTATGCTTTGCCAAACCTGAATCAATAGTTGCCTTTCGTAGCAACTTTAGAATTACCAGTTCTGAATCGATTAACGAATGATCCAATTGCCTATGCCCCATGGTGACCTGTGATTCCTCATAAAATTTTGTCAAATATTCCTAAATTCAATGGAAATCCGGGTGAAGATCCGTCAAATCACGTCATGACCTTTCATCTATGGTGTTTTTCCAACACTCTCAATGATGATTCGATTAGGCTTCACCTTTTCAGTGAACGTTAACTTGTTCGGCAATAAAATGGTACATCAAATTGCGTCAGGCTTCATTCGATAACTTCAATGCCCTTGCCACAACCTTTTTAACCCATTTTCAGCTACCCATAAGGTATGAAACAGGGACGCAACTTCTTACCAATTTCAAGTAGATGACAGCCACTCACATATCTAATCATATTCATGAGTGGCGACACCATTATAGAATGGTAAAGAAATATGTTCTTGATCAACTGTTAGCTGAATGGCTTATTAAGTCACTGTTACCCTCTATTATAGAAGATATGGCCAAGAGAGGAGTTGTCACTGAAGAGAAAGTCATTACTCGTGCACAATATCTAGACTTGATCTATACTCATTCTGGCATGCTCTATGACAAAATTCCTGATGCTCCTAGACCAGAGTTTTCTATTCCTCCTCCTCCTAAATCGAACAAGGACTCTCATGTTGGTGATGGCGTGATTGGTACTGCCAGTACACAAACTACAAAGGCCTCATCTGGCAAAGCCCTTGTAGTTTCCAGTAAAAAGGCAAATGAAAAACTTCCGACCTCGGAGGTTAATGTTGTGTCGAACGACAAAGGCAAAGAACCAAAGCAACCAGGGGGCAAGAAGAAAGGGAAAAGAAAAAAGAAGAAACAGGATGATTCATCTCCTGAAAAATCTTCTAAAAACCCTTTTGGGCAAAATAAACCTAGTCAGCCATGTCACATATCTGATGAAGACCATTGGATGAGAGATTGTCCACATAAAGCTGAGATTAAGAAGTTCTTTAAGAGTTCAAAAAGCTCAGTGGTATTGATTGACCCACTTCCAAACCTAGAAATCAATGTGGTTGCTAGCGATAATACTTCCCCATCCCAAGTGCTTATGTTTCCCATTTCGAAACAATAAAATGATGCTTTGATATCGACAAGGAATAAAGATTATGGGAATCCATAGCTATTGAAAAACAATGCTATTGATCAACCTAGTAGTTCGACAACAACTTATACTAAAGTTGTGCCACCCATAATTCTTGAGATAACGATAAAGCTGCCAAAGGGAGTAGTACACAAATCGACATTTAATCCTCATGCCAGAGTAGCACAAAATTATAATATAGTAAAGGATCTGGCCCGGTCGCCATCTGCTATGTCGACACTTGAAGTACTGCAGAATTGCCCCTCCCAAAAGCAGGCTCTATTATCAGCAATAAGTGGGATTGACCCAACGGATTCCAATATTGTGGCGTCTAATCATAAAGGATATGAACCTCAGTTACCATCTCAACTCGCTTTCCTCATTCAAGCGAAAGCCCTCAACAAAACTTTTCATCGAACAATTATTGATGAGGGAGCATCTACATGCATTATGTCAATGAGTTGCTGGAAAACTTTAGGCTCAACACCCTTGTCGCGATTGTCAATGACGTTAAAGGCATTCGATGGATGGACATACACCCCATACGGGATATTAAGTAGTTTGCAAGTTTAATTGGGGGGCAAGATAGTAGAAATTGATGTCAAAGTTATCGATGGAAACTTCAATTACAAAATCCTACTGGGAAGGCCCTGGATTTATGCTATGGCTACAATTGTGTCAACATACTTTAGAAATATTGCATTTCCTTTTCAAGGAGGAATTACAATTGTTGATCAAAAAACCTTGCTCCCCAACAGTTCACAACTTAGGGGAAGCATTCCAATGATCTATGGAAGCTCTCAATCACTTCAAAATATCAGAGTAGGCATCCTAAAAAAACCTACCTTAATGGGTACTTTTTCCCTACCGCCTCTGAGTAATATGGCGGAAGTGGCTACGGATCATCGCCAGGTATGGCCTCCAAGCCCAATAGAAATATTGTAGAAATCAATTTTCTCGGCCTAGGCAGCAAACCCAAATCAAAACTCATTGAGTGTTTGGGTAGATAGGTCTAAGGAATATGGCACCTCTTCAGATCCTTGGTCGCATTTACATTTTAGAGACGAAAGAATCATTCAATCAATGATGATAGGAGAGGCACCATGGGAAGATCACCACCATCGTTCCCATCTTTTGGATTACCATGAAGATTATTCTAGTGGCCTTAATCATCCTTTAGTTTTTAATTCTCTATAAAATACTGTAAATATGGTGGATTCCAAGCGAAATACATCCAATATTGAAGAAACTATCGCCATAAATATCTCGACCAAACCAGATGTAGTGGAGAATATTCATGTTGGCATATCTTGTTCTTCTTCAGAACTGGAAATATATTACGCTCTCTTTCACGAGTTCAAAGATGTCTTTGCATGGTCATATGAAGAAATGCCAGGCATTGATTCGAGTATAGTTGAACACGAAATCAAGATGTATCTAGATGTCAAACTAGTACGACAACAACTTTTGTAGGTGCACTCGAAGAAAGCAGCTACCATCAAGGTGGAAATTGAAAAACGTTTACATGTTGGTTTCATTTACCCAGTTCCTCTAACTGATTGGGTATTGAATATTGTTCCTGTGATGAAAAAACAAGGAACGATTAGAGTGTGCATTGATTACAGGGATGTCAATCAATCTTGTCCAAAAGACAGCTACCCTACACCCTTCATCGACCAGATAATTGATGAATGTGCCAGATACGAAATCTTTTCCTTCATGGATGGATTTTCTTGGTATAATCAAATTAATATCTGCCCATAGGACCAGTTGAAGACTACCTTTATATGTCCATGGGGCACATTCGTGTACCGCAAGTTACCTTTTGGTTTAAAGAACGTAGGGGAAACTTTTCAGAGGGCTATGAATTATGCCTTCCATGACTTCAAGAACATCGTTCAACCATATCTCGATGATCTTCCTGCTCATTCACGAAATTGGATTGATCATCCGCAGCATTTGAGAGCTATATTTCTACGTTGTCGATACTACAAGATACGATTCAATCCACACAAGTGTGTATTTTGTGTCGGTTCTGGTCGTTTACTTGGCTTTGTGGTTTCAAAGGACAGGATTCATCTCAACCCATGTAAGGTTCAGGAAATCATTGATATGCCTCCACCTTGAAATTTTCTTCAGATTCAGAAACTCCAAGGGAAAGCAAACTTTCTGAGGAGGTTCATTCCAAATTACACCGAACTTGCTAAAGGTTATACGAGTCTTATGAAAAAAGAAGTGCCCTTTAATTGGGGCCAGGTTGCGCAAGCTTCCTTTGATGCTCTAAAGGAGTCCCTAATAAGAGCATCATTAATGTACGCTCCTGATTATCAAAAAGACTTTAACCTATATCTAGTTGCACCAGATACGACCATCACAATGGTTTTAGTTCAAGAAGACAATGGAATTGAACATCCAGTTGATTATTTAAGTCAAAACTTAAATGATACAGAAAGCAGGTACTCCTATGTTGAAAAGAAGTACAGAGATTTCGACACTATATCCTCTTTCACAAAACTACCATTTTGCTGGATTGCAACCCTATGACTTACATTCTATTACGTCAATTACTTGGGGGCAAATATTCGAAATGGATAGAAATTTTGCAAGAGTTTGATTTGGAATTCGTAAAATCCAAATCAAAGAAATCTCTGGTTTTCGCAGAGTTACTATGCAACTTCCCATTGTCGTCCAACGATTCAACATCCAAAGCATCAATCATGGATGAATCTTTGTTTCTGATATCGTCGAGCGATCCATGGTATGGAGATATAATCCTCTATCTCCAAACCCAAACATATAGGCCTAATACCTCTCGCTCAGAATAACGATGTACTAAATACGAAGCGAAAGACTACATGATCATCGGTGATACACTTTACCGTCGAGGTATTGATACAGTTCTGTGAAGGTGCCCCAACCATGAGGAGGCCGAAAAAGTCCTAAATGATTGTCATTCAGGTGCGTGTGGGGGGCATCAATCTGGTTGTGCTACGACACAAAATATCTTATGAGCAGGTTACTTCTGGCCAACAATGTTCAAAGATTTCATAACTACAGTGAGAAGTTGCCATGCTTGTCAAATCTTCGACCGTAAAACCAGAATACCACCCGCACCTCTACATCCAATAGTTGTTGTTGGGCCATTCACCAAATGGGGCATAGATTTCATGACATGTAAGCCCACCTCGGTGGGGGGGCATGGGTATATCATAGTCGCAGTTGACTATTTTACAAAATGGGTCGAGGCGATGCCTACATTAAACAACAGCGGTGAAACGACTGCTCTTTTCTTTTCCAATCATGTAGTCTCTAGATTCAGTGTTCCACAGTCTATAGTCACAAATCATGGATCACATTTCAGCAATCACATGATGGTTGAATTGGTTGCCAAATTAGGACTGTCCCACAATAATTCTACTCTGTATTATCCACAAGCTAACAGACAAGTTGAGGCGATCAACAAAGTATTGAAATGCATGCTGCAAAGGATGATTGGAGTCCATAAACAAAGTTGGCACCTAATCCTGGCACCTAATCATGTACTCGGCCTTATGAGCATATCAGACAACGGTAAGAAATGCAACCGGATTTACACCCTTTCAGCTAGTGTATGGCCTGGAAGCAGTCTTACCAGTTTGGTGTGAAATTTCATCTCTCAAGCTCGCAGTCGACCTTCTCCCCAGAACGTCAGAGGAAGAGGCTCGTTTCTTGGAATTAATCCAACTGGATGAAACCTATCATGACACTGCCTTGGCTAATGAAGCGCATAAGAAATGAGTCTAGGTGCAATTTGACAAGAATGTCAAACCCCGTGTCTTCTCAAAAGGTGATTTGGTCTTACTTTACGATCAGGAATCCGATAAATTGGGAGTAGGTAAGTTCCAGTCTTTGTGGATGGGTCCCTACATTGTTAAGTGTGTATTAGCAAAAGTAGCCTATGAGCTAGTAGATTATGATGGGATTCCACTGTCGCAACCCCGAAACGGGTTGTACCTTAAGCATTACTATGCTTGACTAAGTGTAGTAATCTCTTCATATGCTTTTGTTACATTTTTTTTTCATCAAGAGTGATCGTTTTGGTTAGGTAATCCACTTTTACATTTGTTGCAGATGCCAAACCTATTGGGATCATTTGTTGGATATGCCGATGGATCTAGTCATAGTACGCGGAACCTATCTTCTACAGCTTGAGCCATTTTTGATCCAAGCGGCGAGTTAGTGAGTTTCAGAGGGGTATGTATTGGTCGGTCAATGAACAACATCACTGAGTATAGCATGTTGATAGAACTTCTTTCTGATGCCATCGCACATGGCATATGCCGACTTGTTTTTAGGCTAGACTCACCTCGTCATCCTACAGCTTACTGGCATCTATTCCATTTGGAATCTAGCTATCTATTGTATGTTCCTAAGGGTCAGGATTTTGGAAAGGCAGTTTGATTCTATTCAATACCAACACATTGCCAAAAGCTTAAACACATTAACTGATTCATTAGCAAATTATGTGTTAGATAGACATTTGCAACATTTATAAAAGAAAAGGATTTCATCAACATTTGCATCAGGATCATATAACTTAACCAAAATAAAGCTCCAAAAATAAAAAAATATATATAACTATTTATAGTTTTACAAAATGTTCTGTGTTTAGGAAAAAATCGGTCACATGAGCCAAAAACTCAAAAATACAGGAAAGCACCCTAGACTAATGGTGTTGATGATAACAAGTCACCACCTATGCAATCATACGTAGGAGCCTAGTCCATTGACTCAACACGCCAGTAGCATGGCGTTGTAATCTCAGAGGTAACTCATCGGTCCTCACATCTAAAATACCAAAGGGGAGGCCCTTGATCTGATCCTGCAATACTGCAAGGGTCTCAGCTACATCCAAATTGAGAAGGACAACCCTCCCTATAGCCTCTCCTGCTGGAATGGCAATTGCTACCCTCGGGTGCACTGTTGCCCGCACAGGTCCAATATCTGCATGAATACATGATTTTGATTAGTCTTGATAACATTTAAAAAATACAAGAACATTATAAATGCAATAAATAGAGACATGGTTAGAGATTTTTACCTATGACACCCCACTACTCACCAGATGGCAGCACCAAATCTGGGTCACCGTAGAAATACATCCCGGCATATGGATACTCGGCATAAACCATTTGCTAACGGTTGAACCACTCGAAGAAGGCATCACAGAATGAAATTCATGATTGACCAGCATGTCTGGCCATAAGGTCAACCCATCTCTACATCCGTGGCTCTGTCAGTGCTAGGAGTCTGAGTGAAATGTACTGTGGCTTCATTAGTGGGATCTTCTCCAAGGTGAAAGTGGTCAGAATAGAACCATAACCAAAGTTCTTGGATCTTTTGTTCTTCACCTTGGTAAGGTATTCTTTTATCACCGGAATTACTGCATTACACTAGTTGAATACCTTTGGTTCAAAGCATTCCAAGGCATACTGCATATATGACCTGTTGGCCAAGTGAAGTGTCATGTTGCCAACCAATCTAGCAAAGGTGAATAAGATAGTCCTCAAGGACCAGTCAATAACGTCTCTAATACTAATCTTGTCGTCCCTTCTTGGCTGAGATACATCTCTACAGTATTGGTGAATGTAATCCCTCACGGATTTTCCGCCATGAGCGGAACCTGATAGTGAGAGAGGGGCACCATGCCTTGACAAACCAGTCAAAAAGTAGACATCTTCAATAGTCAAAGTGATGGATTTACCTCTAATCTGGAACACTTGGTTGGTAGGATCCCGGGCATCGAGAAGATATTGCAACAAGTTGATTTGTTGCCTCATGCTAGATATGCGGAAGAACTTGAGAAAGCCACAGTTCCACAATGCAGTTACCATACTCAGATCATGTAAGACAATCATATCCTCCTCTTCATGCTCATGTTCACACCATGTAATGACCATATTGCTTCGATGAATCTCTAAAAAACAAACAAGAGAAGAATTAGGATCCTGATTTGGGAAAAAACAGGAAAAAATTCCATCAAAAATTAGTGCATAAACTTTCCTCCTTGCGCCCATCACACCCTAGCTGTGTACTGGGCGGGATGCATACTGAATTGCCAATGGCTAGCTCAGTATGCAACACACCTTTCGATGTGTACTAGGTGCGATGGGGAGAGAATGAAATGTTCAAACCCTGGAGACTTAGAAAAGTAGGAAAACATGCTCAGAATCAGAAAAGGAAAGAAGGAAATTGAAGAGCTCAGGTTTAGCTCCTACCTAGTCTAGACGGCGCTAAAACTCATGCATAGAATCTCCCAGAATCAGCTGATGAAAATTGAGGGGGAAAAACACCTCCAAAGCTCCAACAATCCCAAATTTTAATGAAATGGTAAAATGAGAGGTAAAACCTACTTTTATGTTATTGCTCACATAATTCAAGTAAGGTATTAGTTTTTTACTCATTTTCAATCATATATATACATTTCTATTCAGTTTGATGGAGCAATTGAATAGGTAGTATGACATCAAAAGAATGTAGTGTTAATGGTAAATTGAACATCTTTGACTATTATAATGAGCAGTGTTTCCGCAAAGTTCAAGCTCATTAAAAAATAAACCTAGTTATGGGCAATGTTTCTGCAAAGTTCAAGCTCGTTAAAAAATAAACCTAGTTATGATCATATGTTCCTCCAGAGTTTAAGCTCATTAAAAAATGAACCCACTTTCGGTAAATAACCTTTTTGATCACATTACTATCAGCTTTTGAGCCTTGGTCGTGTTCTTACCATCACCTCCACTTTTTAGCCGATGATCTGCCTCCACTTGATTGTTTACCCTCTTGAGGAACAACTATGAAGAATGATTCTATTAGCCACTTTCTTTACACTACCATGATTGAAAAGTTCCAAACCTTACCTAGAACCAGCTACTGCCTGAAAATATCACTCGTTCCTCAAAGACGAGTCTCTTTTAAGCTCTTTTTAGGCTCATAAAATATAAAAAGATTGCCAAGCAATTGGCTTTTCTAGCTCGTTAAAGTAATTGGAAGTGCCATCCCTCCTCTAGATTTTAATCTTTTTGGACCTGAGGGATCATTACACAAAAATATCGAGCACTTGTCTTTTTCGTCTCGTTAAAGTGATTGGAAAAGTCATCCCTTTCGTATCATTTTATACTTTTTTGGACTTAAGGGATTATACTACGAAAAAGGATTACTGGAGTTTCCTTTCTGTCTCTTTTCAGAATCTCTAAAATTGAAAAGGACCAAGTTATCTTTGTCATTAAACTCGTTAAAACAATAGCGACAAACTTGTCCGTTACAGACAAGAGCGAGTTTCACTGTCGCTAGGCTCATTAAAGCATAGCGACAAGTTTGCTCGAAGGGAAAATTATAAAACAAGAATATGTTATCCTCCTCAAGCTTGAAAAAAATAAAGAGGTACTAGTCAGAAATGACTGGGGAAAAATTGGGAAGAAAACTTGAAGAAACTTTATTGGTAGTAGGCCGCTCTTGGACATGACACTTTCATTCCATCACCATGATTGAGTCAGGTTGGGTTATTCCGTTCACCGGTCATATCACCATTGGTCCTCCGTACCATCCATTTTTGGGGTTAAAACTACCAATCCATTTCAATGTCACCAATATGTTCAAGAGAAGTCGCTCAGAGAATTCACCAAACCCAACTTACATCTCATCCGTTGCAATACCTTCACACTCCATTCTTTCATGACCACCACCCTGAACCTTGTATCATCAGATCGTTTTCACCTCCACAAAATCATTTGCTTCGTTCCATGTTGTAGATGTGGGATTCATTAAGGCCCTCCTACGACGAGTCACTTCTTGTTGACATTAACTCATTATCCAAGAAGTCAACTTAGGAACAACCCTTTCAGTACTTTGAAGCTTGCATGCCTCAATGGCAAGTTTCTCACTTCCGACGACAGGTATACATCAATGGCCTTCGACCGAAAGATTTTACGTGGTGTTTGACATTGAATCATATATTCACACCACATGAATTGTACTGAAGTACCTTGAGGGTCATCATCATTATCGGTGATTCCTCTCGAACCTATTAGCAAATTACATCATTGGCTTGTAATCAGGCGATGTCTTTCCATGTTCGACATCAGAACATCTTTTCACATGGATCAAGTTATACTTCGGGCGAAGATTGAACGAGTTTGAAGACCTCCAATCTAGTTTCATCCTTCCAGGTTGCGATATATTAAGGAAAAAAAAGACATCAAATGTACATCATAGCTGCACAAATAATCATCCAATCTAAGGGATGATGGCTCTACCAAAATCATCAATCTTCCACATAGACGGTTGTCTGTCCTATGTACATGAAAATGAATTTATAAAGTTGAGCATGGAAATGCCCGCCTCAGCTAGATCATGAAAATGTTATGAAGATAATTTATTGTATTACATCATTTCCCAAAAGTTCTCCCTGAAAAACTTCTCAGAACTGGTCAAAATCTGACCATACAGACTGCTCCATGCTAAGGGTGCGATGCATATTGAAAAGCCCTTCTATAGGGTGTGATGAGCAAGAGAAAACAAATGGCAAAGGCAGTTTGATAGGTGGAGACCCAGAGAATCTTCTAGAAACTACTCATTTGACACTTGCCTCTCTGAATTCACCCAGGGATGATTAAGAGATCATGAAATCTCCAAGTGGAACCAAGAACTATCAGAGAAATGACACTAATCAAAATCCTAGAAGCTAACTCACCCACCTACAAATATCTATATATGGATCCCTCATCCTAGAGATTCAGAGGCTAGAACTTTGTATTTTGTAAGGAAGTGTTGTTGGTTTAACTGTGAAACATCATAGTGTTGGGTGATCTAGATTTTCATGAGGTGAAGAGGGCTTTCATGCTGGGAGGATGGCACTGGGTCAAACCAATGGGTTGTAATCCTCTCTTCTACTACTTCTATCAATAAAGCTATTTGAGATTTCCTCCATATTATTGTATATTCCTGAATCTTGTATTGATATATGCATTTGTATGGTTAATATATATCTGAGTCTATATTGTTTATGGTTATAGATCTCTATGCTTTGATGGTATTATGTTGCTTTGACTCTATAGGTGTTTCTTTGAAGTGAGACAATTGAGGGAGGAGTGGGAAACCTCTATCAAAGGAGGAATGAAACAAGCAAGGAGCAAGGGAAAAGACTGAGGTTGGTACTCCTTGCTTCTCTCTCATCTATCTCTCATAAAGGAAAACACAAGTAACTTTAGTTTGTTTGTTTCTAAGATAGCTACCCGTCTTAGTGGGACTAGCAGCTCTGAATGGACACTAGTTTTCCCAATAACACACTGTCACTAATCATGGATCACATTTTCGTCAGTACATGATGGCAGAGCTAACTGATCATTTGGGTCTTCACCATGATAGTTCAAATCCTTACTACCCATAGGCCAATGGCCAAGTTGAAGAAATTAACAAAGTCTTGATTACTATGCTTCATCGAACCATTGGGAAGCATAAAAAGGATTGGCATCACATGCTATTCTTGGCTCTTTAGGCTTACTAGACATTGGCTAAAACAACCACTGGTTTCACTCCATTCCAGTTGGTTTACATTTTAGAGGTGACACTCCTAATCAAGTGTAAAATTCCTTCATTAAAATTAGCTATCAAACTACTCCCTGATACCTCACCTGAAGAGGAATGGTTACTTTATCTCGAGAGACTTGATGAGACCCATTGTATTGTTGGGATGGTGATTGAGGCACAGAAAAACGAGTTAAAGCTCATTTTGATCAAATTGTTTCTCCACGCATTTTTCGCTGAAGGTGACTTGGTCTTGCTATATGACCAAGCCAACAATAAGTTGGGAGTTGGGAAGTTTGAACCTATGTGGCATGGGCCATATATTGTTAAGTGTGTCTTGCAGAAAATCACATATGAGATAAGTGACTATGAAGGTAATGCATTATCACAGCCTCACAATGGGCTTTATCTAAAAAAGTATTATGCATGAATTCTGCGTAATTACTTTTTTACATTATTGTGTGAATTATTTGGTGTTCAGTTTTGATATTTTGGTGTGATTGTTTGCTTTGAAAACATGTTATTTCTTCTTACCTTGTGTTCCACTTGGTTTGCAGATGTCGTCAAACCATTATGTTGGTTTTGTTGATGGTGCTTGTCATAGTACACGAAACTTATCTTCCGTGGCTTGGGCACTATTTTCCCTCGATGGTGAGTTGATCGATTTACAAGGTATTTTCTTGGGATGAACAACTAATAATATTTTCGAGTATAATGTAGTTATTGAACTATTATTAGAAGCAGTTGCTCTTGGAACTAGAACTTTAGTTGTTAAGTTAGATTCACAACTCATTGTGTTACAATTGAATAGTCATTATTCAGTAAGAAATCCACAAATTTTGCATATGTATCTACGTGTTTGATTATTGGAAATAAATTTTGATTATATCACATATCAACACATTCCACGGAATTTGAAAGCACTAACAAATGCATTAGAAAATTATGTTATTGATAGACATTTGCATAGCTTATCAAGATGGTCAAGTCATCATGATACATGAACACATAAGTAGAAGATAAA